>JAECUM010070143.1:0-23914 GCA_016617855.1 Megalonaias nervosa | reverse complement strand
CGAAGGATCTATGTAGAGAGACAAGGCTCTCTGAAGCAAGTCTTAATCTACGGTCCAGAGGTCAGACGAAGTTTGAGGAAGAGAAGAAGATCCGTGTTTTGCCCTCTATATTAACTGAATGGTGTTAACAGAAAAAACAAAAGGCCCTTTTTAGGGCCACTCCATTGCCTCGAAAAGATATCTATTCTCTCTTGCCTAAAAATATGTTTGGTCCATTTGTTGTGTGATAGATTTATGTTCATAAATCTGTTTGTGTCATAAGTCTATGTCTCTGTCTATGTCTCTAACCCTGTCTCTAACCACGTCTCTATGTCTTTGTCTCTATTTGTCCCTAGAGTAGTGCGTATTCAGGTCAGCCCCTTGCCACACTGTTCCGCCCAACTGAAAACCGCTCCGGTGGCCTTGTGGTTATAACGTCTGCCTCGGATGCGAGAGGTCGCTGGTACAAATCCCGGCCGAGTCACACCAAAGACTTCTAAAAATGGTACTAACAGCTGCCTCCCTAGGCGCTCAGCATTAAGAGGTTAGTGTTAGGACTGGTTGGCCTAGTGTCAGGATAATGTGACTGGTCGGAACATCATGCATGATGCCCCAGTGCTAGACATCGCTATAAAACTGCCACTCTGCAGACATCGTGGCAATATGACTGAAAAATTCTTAAAGCTACCTTAAAAAGCCCAAATCACACAGCCCACTTGAGGTCAGCCACTTGCAACATTGTTGCCAGTGTCCATTACTGTGACATCACCCCTGTTCAAATCCCCTTGTCGCTAGACAGGCCCAATCCTTTGTCGTTATACATCCCTATGTTCAATTCCCCTTGTCGCTCTATAGGCCCACCCATCTTAAAATTCCCCATGTTCAATTCCACTTTTCGCCAATATATATATTGATAACAGAGCAAAGACAAAACAGTGAACACAAAAGCCAAGAGCAATTCATAACTCCTGCATGTTTTAATGGCATGCTGATATCTATGCCATAAAGAGTCGACGAAAAGAAAAAAAGACAAACGTTGGGTTTTTTATAATAAAAATCAACTTTCTTAAAACGAGTAAAATATATATTTAAAATATATGTTTGTTTTTGCTTCCGTCATCTGGACAAAAATGAAAAAAGGAGGTTACTTTATGTTACTCTTTCTCATTTTAGATGTTAAGAACATTATTCATCTTATAAATACTATAAACATGAAATATTTTTTTTTAAATTACGCTCGATTCTTGTGTTTCAGATATGGTTATTTATTTGAGTACTGCATAAACTGTTGCACGAGCTGACTTGTTGCCTGTGACATCTGCTCACTGTCAAGCGGCAGAATGAACAATGTAATGTGTACTTATTCTTCTTCAAAGAGGAACATTGCAAATCCGAAAACGTGGCAGATGTTGGAAAGTGTTTTTTTTAAATATTATATCAGTCATCGTCGGCTAAAGTAACAATCGCCAAGGCTCAGTTACACACTTTCACAGGTCGTGCTGACAATATAGAGTCAAGACTTGAAGTACGTCATAACATCAAGACCATAAATTACATGAATCTACCTAACTTGGAAGCTAACATAAAAAGAGGCGGAAGAACGGCAGAAACTTGAAAATGTAACCGAAAGTGTAATTGTTTGATCGAGGCATCCATGGCTGTTTAATCAATCTCGTTGTGCCACAGACGAAAATGTCAACCGTTTTCTTCAAGTGGACGGTTAAATTTCATGATGGAGTTCTCAACATGCTTTTGCCGAGCAGTACATCGGGTGAAATCAGACAACAATTCCAATCCATAACCAGATAACGTTCATGACGGTCAAAGGTCAAAATGTAAAATGTTTCTTATTCTTCTAACACTAGTATATGAAAGAAAGCGAATCTGCTTTGTCATCATTTTTGCCGCTTAATTTCATTACAGATGAATTAATCCATAACCAACGATTAGTGTCAGGTTCCACAGACTCAAGGAAAGAGACCTGCTTTTAGTAAGGTGATCAAAGTGCCCAAAGGGTTTGGATTCAGTACAATGCCATACCGAACACCAAAAGCAGCTGAACTCGGAAGAAAATTCATGCAACAATGTTATCTCATGCCAAGTGAAGAGCACCGGACTATGACGCTCAATAATAAGGGGGCACCTTTTGTTGTCCTCGTGAAAGAAACAACAAGCATCGTCGGTGTATTCCAAAAAAAGATGACAATGAAACATTCACACAATTATTTAGTAATATCTTTTACACTTAGAACTACATCTAAATCTAAAAGTGATTTTCATTTGCTGATCAATTTCTATATTACTCTTTCATATGTGTGAAGAATCTTTACGAACCTTTACTATGTAATACACATATTCTATTTTCTTACTTGCTTATTATTTGTTATATTATAATATTCGCTATTTCAAGATTAAAATTATGTCTTTAACATATACAACTATTTTCAGCTGGTTCGCATGGAGAGAGATTTTTAAAGAAAATAAATTTCCAGGATTTTCTGAATGCTTACTTTCCTTACTATAATCAATCAAATTCTCTAATCGACGTTACCGAGACGTTTAATTGCTCTTATGTTACGAGTCCATGCTCTTAAAATAAGTAACAGAAAAGAGTGAGAAAAAAAAAAAAAACAAGCTGTGTAAAATTTTACAAATAATTTATTTCCCTAAAATTCAAAGTGAAAAATGATAATAAAGAACTTGCAGTATTGCGAATTAAATGAAAAAAAATATTCCAAGAATTAAAGACACCAATCCTAGTAATAAAAGTCCTGAATAAAACTCAGTTCAAGTCCCGAAGAGATTTAAAATTGAAGACGATGACGTATCTGTTATCGCCTGCGTTGTACTGATGTGTCAACAGTCTCTTGTTGAATAACAGAAATATTATTCAAGGTTTAAATTCAGTATAAATTCCAATGAATGTCTTTATCCAAGAATTTTGTCAAAGCACTTTTGTATCTCCAGAGAAAATAATCACTTGAATTCAATAATTTGAAGGAAATAAAATTCAGCCCAAACTGGTCACAACATAACACAACTTAAAGTGCTAGATGTTAAAGCACAACTGGTAACATCTTCACAATCACAAGATAATATAGTTCTCTGTTTGACCTCAGGCCACAAATTAGCATTTTCTAAATACAACCATTGCCTAATGGAAAATAACTTTCTAGCATGATTTAATGAGCCTTGTTTATTTAAAACATAATACCCTATAAAATTCACTTTGGAATCCCTCAAACCCTGACCCAAATCAACATGTTTACCTGAATAATAATTCGGTCAATGAGCTTATACCCATATAGAATAATGAAGCTATTATTAGTTGTTTATATCAATGAAATAAAAAAATAAAAAAGTCAATCAGGTCAAACAGAACTGAACTCAGTTTTGGACAAGGTCAAGTCCAGTAAACAATGCTACATTACAATAACATGTAATGGAATAAAAATAAATTTAAAACAAAAATTAAATTAAATATACATAACAATTAACATTTTCGTTAAGCATCCTATCATAGTTATTACTACTGTCGTATCATATCTGAACAACTTTTACTGTGTTTGGAAGGAATTTCAATCGCTTTGTGACCTGGTTGTTTTGTACCCGGTGTTTTCATCCTGTAACTTCAAATTATGTATTAATAATTCAATTTCATACTTTATTTTGTTATCTATAAACTAGAACATTTGCTACTATACGTTTCACTTAATTATTATTATATTTACTTCTTCGTTACTTTGATTCAAAGTTATGTTTCTTTATTCGCTTTCTCTAAGTACGGTATTCTATCATTGATACTTTGCTTTGTAGATGCTTAACAGCCTGTACATTACATTGTCCTGTTCTATTCGTGTGATTTTATGCAATACAATAATTTGTATACAAACTACTATTTTTAGATCCGTTTCAGACTCGGTATATTCCTTTTTTATAATATCGTTCTATTGTACTTTCAACAATTTCAAAATTTGAATTCTTTTTACAATTGTAAAGATTAAAAAAATACATAATTATTACAAATCATATATGTTAAAAGTAGTAACATTAACGGAAAATGCGATGTGTTGAAATATTGGGTTCAAACATCCCGATTACAAAACAACCTGCACCTATTTGAAGTCAGTTGATAAAACTGGAACAAATATAGTCATTTCGGTTTAGCTGAATATCTAGATTTTAAGTTTGTTCCGTGAAATATTCACGCTTTTTTTGCTTCTTCTGTAGTTTGCTTTTTCTGTAGTTATTTATATGTATAGAGGTATATGTATAGAGGTATATGTATAGAGGTATATGTACAGAGGTATATTCTGCATTAAACCTGTGGACGATAGCAACGTTCGCCGAAAAAAGATACCTGTCTTGGGAGGTCTTTACTGGTTGAAAAGGATACGAAACTATATTTTGATGTTATCTTACAATGCTCGAAACTATGAGAATAAGAAACATATCGTGATATCATTCGGCTGTCACATTTGCTATTGTTCTGGTAATTGTAGAGTTATCATTTATCAGTCTTTCAATTTTCTTTGATATATACACGTATATTTGGACTATTGACTGTACATTGGTGTCATCATAGTCTTAGTCACTGAAATAGTTAATAGTAATATTATCACGATTATTACTGAAAGAAATTTGAACACGTTGCCAGGATAATGGTCTGGGTTCAAAGGGTGTAGTATCAATCACAGGCAACGTAGCTTTAAATATTGGGATCGATTTGTTTTTGCTTTCCAGTGTATCGTTTGGAAGAGGAACAAAGCTATGATCATGTAAGTGTGAGTCTTCTCTACGATATAGCAAAGTGCTGAAAAATATCTAAGTTTTGGATTTCACCCTCCAGTCTTTGAGTAATTTAGTTATTGGAAACCTTAGTTGCCGGGGATTGTTTACAACCAAGATTAAAAGGGGAGATACATTCTCAAGATGCATGGACAAATATGGTATAACTCTATTAATGATACTCATTTTACGAAAAATATAAAATGTTACTGTAGACGTGAATGGAGTTTTAAAGCAAGGTTGTACACTCATTCATGCAGCAGCAGAGCAGTGACCATATTTTTGAAGGATCCACTCAAATATGACCTATGAAAATAAATAATGGATCCAGGGGAAAATCACATTGTTTTAGATGCTATTGTAAATAATCAAATATTATATTAGTAGGAAGTCACGGACTAAATAAAGTCAGTCCAAAATATTTTAAACAACTCTATGCATACATAGAGAAATTTGGATAAGTCATCAATGGTAATTAAAGGATGTTGGAATGGACGACTGGGCTATGTTATAAACAAAATTAAGTAGAGAATAATAAGAAAGCAAACAACCAGATACATTCAATAATGGAAGACTTTAACCTCATAGACGTCCGGAGAGATCTCCACCGTCAGAAGATATAGATGGAGAGACCTTTAAAAAAACAAGCTATGTTAGATTGCTTTCTGACATCATCAGACCTTCAAACATGTATGACAAACTCTAGGAATGACATCTGTTACAAATCTGTTCATTCTACTGTTTCAGTTACCTTTACATGTACTGACCCAGTTAAAGGTCAAGGTACATGGAAATTTAATAACATAATTTTTAATGAATCTGAATGTGTAGATACACTTAAAATTTGTATATCTGCCACTACTGGTCAATAAGAAATCAATTATGTTAATAAATATCATTACGCAACTAATTTTAAAATAAACGATCAATTAGTTTGGTAACTTTGAGACTAATCATACATGGGAATAGCATCTCTCTTTTAAAAGACTATTGGATCAGCTGGAGATGGAAACTGGGTCTAAATTAAAATTATTATATGATTCCATGACTTTTGTCTTGTAAAGAACTAATCAAATGTTTTTATAAAAGTCTAGAATTATATTCTCTACATTTGTCATCCAAGGCATGGGAAAACAAAATTAATGGAAGGTGTGAAAAGATGAAAACAGTACAGTCAGCTATAAAGGAATTAGTTATATAACAAAACAAATGTGTGTGGATGCAGGTATTCATGTGTAATGTGTATATCTGTTTACATATGAATACATTTTATATAATTAAATTATAACAATATCCTTTTGTATTTACATAGATATATTACTTGACTAAATAATTCCTTTCCTAAAGATCAAGACTCCAAAATGAAAGTTATCCGTTTTAATTTAGGCCGAAAATTCTCCATGGGTTTTCATTGATTGCATCCAGTACCTTTCCTAACGTGTGCGTTCTATATCGGTTCGATTGAATCAGTAGCATTTCGAGGGATTCGAATTAATGCCCAGTCGAGTTGTAGTGGTGTTCGAATTTCATGTTGCTTTGGTTGCAAATGTGACTTGCGGTTGGTAACAGTGGCGGTGTGATGTGGTTGTGGTCTGGAGGGGCTATTGCCTTCGGGAGCCAGGCAAAGGGGCGACGTAGAGAGCTTTTCTTAGCTTACAGTTTCATAGCATTTTGCCTTCTTTTTAGTGTAACAGGGGCATTGACAAAAAGTGTTCTGTAGCACAATATGGCTCCACCCAAGAATGCTGCCTTCGGATGCCTTGGTACTGGTCTCACAAAGAACATTGCCGCCAGATACCTAGAATCCTCGCGCCGCCACTGGCTATTCATTCGTTTTCTGAAATCATCTGTTTTGCCAACATGTTAAGCGGCAAAGATCTTGTATGCTAGAAGATACATTACATTTTACATTTTTGTTTTGACATCCTAGCTTCTGATTGACTGTAAAGCTAACTGGCGTTCTTAAATTTCTGAACTATTCGATCTCAGGCATTTGTTTACAAATTAGGTAACGCTTACCTTTGCTACAATCTGTGCCTGATTGTGTAACCTTGACACTTATTAGATTGACCATCAGATATGAGGTATGTGGTGTGTAAAAATGGAACTTCTTGAAGTACATATCCTTCAGATATTCGAAAGATTCAGTCAGATGTCAATGCTTTCAAATGATCTTTTATAAATTTGGGGCATCGGTGTAGATATTAACAAAGAGGGGGACACGATTATTGGTTTTGTTTAGATTTATATTTCAGGAGAACCCATCTAATTAGGTAACTAGTTTATTAGTAGCCTCCTCGATCCGGTGCAGAGTATTCGGTAGATCCAATCTATTACAACAGGTTCCGAATGATCTGCTGTAAATTTCGAATATCATTTCGAGTTCATTAAAAACGCACGGGACGCATTAAATGGTTTATTGGCTTTATATTTTCCCTTATCGAGTAAAATTTAAAATTATGTTACCGACAAAATATTAACATATGTTGTTGGTTTTGTTTTGGGGTTTTTTCTATTTATATGTTTTTGTCAACAACATTTTTTCAGATTGTGTGCGATCCCTGAAATGTAACTGTAATCTGCACTGTACGGAATTCTGTAAAGTTCACTTGCTTGAACATTTAGACATGTTATACTCTGTTAAATGACTATAACAGTTTCAAAACAAAATGTTTTTGCTGTTTTCATAGCGTGAATGACGAACTGTGTGACAGAGGAAAATGATTCCATGGAAACCAAAAGGAACTGACGCACACTCTACACAATCAAATTACATGTTTGTATTCACAAGATTACATTTTACTCAGCATTTCAAGTAACAAAATGTAACTCAAGACATGAAATATTATTCAAATTTGACGAATGACCCGTTTTTATTATTTATGGTATTTCGAGTAAGTTTTGGAGCCGAGTAATGTTTGACGGCAGTCGGGCCTATATAATGATTGGAATGACTTATAAGATAAGATAGGAATTCTTTATTTCAGACTACATAGTCCATACATCCATACATCTAAATTAAAAATTATATCACACAGCCATGACCTTTGGTAAGTTAATACATCAATAAAGTTGCACAACAATACTAGTGACTGATTACAATTTCCAAGTCCCTAAAGCATGAATCATCTAAAGCCATGTTTGGAAAGCTTCAACATATCCTCTTGCCTTGATAATGTGGCTAAAATTAGTGTACAACTGAATATAGTAAAGCTAAAGGCATCCCGAACTAATCTGTCGCATTTGGAGCAATCATTTCACAATCTGCCTTCATTATCAGACATTAATCCTCATTAGTGTTTCCCACATGGAAAAGAAAGTATATATGTTATTCTTTATAAAACAAAATATCACGTTTACATCAAAAAGGGCAAGTTATACAACCTCATCATCAGGCATCTGTGAATACTTTAAAAGATGTGTGACAAAGAAAATGAAGTATCATTATAGACTCCCTCCACAATATGCAAGTTCAGCATTTCGTCACAATGGGCTGAGTAAAATCGAGTTAAAGGGGCGACTGAAAATATTCTCTTATGAAACAAAAAACATTATGTGCGTATGATTTATATTTCGAATTTGAAATGTAAACTGACAGAGTATATATAGATGAAACAAAATAGTATAGGTTAAATAAAGAGATGTTTGGATTGCTACAGAAATTACAAATAAAACAAAACATGTCTTTGTTATGCATGTACACTTGGTTTTTTTATCCACACAGTGATATGTAAAGACCAACAGTAAATTTTATTACCTCCAATACAAATCTTTCAGCATTCCCATTCATCGCCACCTGAAAAATTTCGTATTGACCTTGCCAAAAGAACACGCTATTTATTTTCTTCTCCTATTTCGTGCACTTCGAAAAATCGTTAATTTCTCATAAATGTGATCATACTGAAAATAAGATTTGAGTAGACGAACAGTCGTCAAATTCAATTAATAAAGCCAATTTGTTTCTGATTACTCACAAACGTGGGGTTTTGGACTGGATTGTTTCGGTGCTTTACGGCAAAGCATTTGAAGACTACGCCCTTTCGGTCTTGATTCTGTCATGCTAAACACTTAGCCACCGTGACTCTTTTGGGCTGTTAGAGCAAATATTGGTTTCTGGTGTTATTATTCCAAACTATCTTATAAGGATGATGTTTGACTGATTTTTGTTACGTAAATAAGTAAAAGTGCCTAAATACTGAAAACAAGTATAATCAGTTGATCCTAATGGAACTGAGTCATTTAAACGACATATTTTATATGGACGACACAGATTAGAAATATGATAGCAATTACAAAATAATCATTTTGCATACGTTTACAATTTATTGCACAGGTGGGAATGAACATGATGTTTTGGATTCTCTTATGCATGTCAGCTAACTCAAACACTACACTAGTGATTACAAACCAATGTTGAGAAATTTGTTTCCATCCGGGACTTAACCATTCCATTCATAGTACCACCTAGATTTGTCCTCGACATAGACATGTTACAAGTAAAACGTTAATAACCCTGAAGTTGTAGTTGGATATGAAGCAGAAATCCTAGAGATAATTGAAAGTGACTGACGTCGTTTTATTAAAATTTACTGGAATCAAGAAAATGTGTTGCATGGCAATACTGAGTCTGTCGAAACATCGTCCATGACAAAGAATTATATAATAAAAATTATTTTGCATCACAGGCTTATCCTTTAACGATACCATTGTAAATCCGCGCTGTTTATCCTATACGGGTGTGATCCAATGCCTGACTATAAAACAGTTTTTTAAAAAAAAAAAAAACAACAGCTGGTTTGATCTACCCTATTTTATGCAACCCTGTTCTTTTTAAAGGGCTCTTAAAATTTATACGTGTATTTCAAAGACTTAAATCCACAAGATCTCATCGAGACTGGCTGGTTATCGTTCGCTTTTATCTTTTAATCTCATCCAAATTGACTGCTAATATTTCTTTTGTATCTTTTAATTTCACGTTTTTCTTTTCCGACAGTTGTAATATGGAAACTTCATTTGAAGGTAGGATTGATTGTTCTTATCGCAATATATAAACAATAAATTTGTGAAAATTCAGGTAGAAATGTCTTCTTGTCTTTTTAACTATTCCCAACGTACCATAATGTATATTAGTATAGTATGGTTAACGTCTTGTGTTATTAACCACTTAAAGAGACCGCATACTGTATTAGTATATTACGGTTAACATCTTGTGTTATTAACCGCATCAAACAGCCCGCATACTGTATTAGTATAGCATGGTTAACGTCTTCTTTTTATCACTACCTCCAACAAACCACAAACTGATGTGTTGTATTAGAATGGCATGGTTAGCACCTACTTGTGTTGTTAACTATGCTCAATAAGACCAGACGCTATTACCTTGTATTAGTGTACATTGAGATTTCAAAAATTATGTCCACATACTAGGCAAGGTTCAACATGCTGGGCATAAATATATAATAAATTATAATTGGTAAAAAGCAAAACATATTATAGTAAATAACACAACAGTACATAAAACATAATCATGTATTGTTTACGATTTGTTTGGATGCCATGACCTAACGAGTATTATAATTACAGGAAAGAAAAAGAAAATATTTAAAAATATGAATTATGATTACGTTGATTATAAGGCATTATGCAATCAATAGGCAATAGTCGTGGAATTAAAAGTATACCCTGTATTTCATTTTCATAGCAGCATTTGTCACATGACGTCATTAATATGTTACACAATAAATGTGAAGCTTCTTTGGAAGGAGTATGTTAAGTATGTTAACAACAATGAATCATGCCTTGTTCATATATCTTCCTAAATAGCATTGAGATCCTCATTCCAATACTTATGAGTATCAGAAAGCATTTAAAGAAAGCCGTCTCGTATAAACTTGCGTGCGTAGGCATGGTGAATATATATGTCTAGCACTGGGGCATCATGCCACAGACATGTAGCATCATGTCTCACCCAATCACATTATCCTAACACCATGCTGACCAGTCCTAACACTAATGTCTTCATGCTGAGCGCTTAGCGATGCAGCTGTTCGAACCACTTTTTTAAGTCTTTGGTATGACTCGACCGGGGTTTTAACCCGCGACCTCACGCATACGAGGTGGACGCTCTACCCACTTAGGCTACAGAAGCGGTCCATGAAGAATATACTCGAGTTTGTCCTTGTAATATACCATTATGTATTTGTGCATAAAGGTAGCCTCTTTATTGTTAGTAGTTGCTTTATATAGTGTCTGTAAATGGGGATTTTATGTTTTTATAACCACTACAAAAGACCCGGAGTTATGAAAAAAATCCATAAAAATCTTGTAACGTATGCTTGTCTTTTAAAAACGTAGTAAATGTCTAGCTTTTATAAGAGTGATGAGTACATTAGTTTAGACCCGTCTTAAAACAGAACGGAATTTATTTCCTTGTTCACACGCCATACATCAGTCCAGTAGCTGGGACCGCTCGACGGAGTAGACGTGATAGTCACCTGCGCAGGCATCAAGTCAGACACGCCTAACATAAATTCAGTATAAATCTTTACGATGGCTGCAGACGTAGATTCAAGGCTTCCCAATGATCAAACAAGGCTTCAAGCCTCCAGGTTATCACATTTACCGAACATATTATGGTACTCAACGTGCACTTCAAAACGGCAAACGCTAAAATTTTGAATTTTCTATCGAAGAGACGGTCTGATTCTATTTTTTCAGAAACTGGAAAATTGTCTATAAGCTAAATAGTTCAATAGTGAAGAGATACCATGAGTAAGCTCAAATTGCTTCAACACTTAGCCACATAATTAAACTGGTCTTCCGAGTAAGCTATTTAACAAATCTCACCTTTTAAAACCAGGAGATTTTTTTACACTTACACAAATTGCTTATGTGCATCAAACTCGAATTATGCATATTTCTATAATTCACTTGTTCAATATTAAGAGTGTCACACTTTGCGATTTGTGAGCAGGTCATGTTCTTATGTATGGCTTGACTAAGAATACGACCCAGTAAGGTGTAATTATATTATATAGGTTTTAATTGTATCCATTTATAATTGCTAATTAAAAATAGCATGAGCAGATATATTACATTGTTGATAATGTAAACTCTAACATTTCACAAAATCTTCATGTACGTTCTTATATCCCAAAAGGAATATTTCATTGCAATGTTTATCGCTCATTTCTTAAATCTACAAATATTCCATTAACGTAAAATTATATATCAGCCACTCTTGATTAGTCAATGAATCAATCAGCTGAATAACTCTTTCTGCATTATACCATTTGTTATATATAGTGTGAAAGAGAAAACGTGTTATATATTCTGTTTCACCTCAATATGGATATTTCTCGTTCGAGATTTCTTATTTTCTTCATTCAAAGATGTGTAAAGTAAATATTATGCAATGTCTTCCAATGCAATACCATTACGTTTGTCATGTACATTAAAATAATTGTTTTCAATGTACACAATAATATCTTAATGGTAATGATACATTTTCTCTCCGTGGTCTGTGTAGATACTTTGTCAGATATTCGTGTCTGTCACATTCAACACTTTTTGTTCCTGGATTTAAGATCAACAATACTTTATGAAAAGATAATTCCGGAAAAGACACTGGGGATGAAAATCGTTTATCTCCCTTGCAAAAGAAGTTGTTCAATGTTTGCAGGTGTCCTAATCATAGCACAACTAAAACTGGTATCTCATTTGATAAACAAAGATAACTTTGTCATTCACTATGCAAACTTAGAGATTTACATACAAGGACGTATTAAAATGAAATTGATACAAAGACGTATTGGCTCATACAACAGCCATGCGCTTAATTCGACTAGGAACTGAATACATATTTGAGGATACAATGTAGTAAATGATTTCGAAAAAGACTTCTTCACTAATGAAAAAAAAAAAAACCAGTATATTGATTAAAAGACTGAAATTCTAGATGAAACTGTATTTTGCAAAATGACAGAGGAAACTAGCATATGCCAGGAGAGCATTTTTGACGATGACTTGGTGCTATTCAGTTTTAAAGACGATGACTTGGTGCTAGTCAGTTCTAAAGACGATGACTTAGTGCTAGTCAGTTTTAAAGACGATGACTGAGTGCTAGTCAGTTTCAAGGACGATAACTTGATGTTAGTCAGTTTTAAAGACGATGAATTAGTGCTAATCAGTTTCAAGAACGATGACTTGGTGCTAATCAGTTTCAAGAACAAGCAAATCAGGGCTAGAGTTAGAAAAATGGTTAATGTATGACATTTGCTAAACCAAGTTACAAAATAAATAGGATGATAGAATGAGACAATTGGTGACAGGTATTGATTCATTGTATGTCTACTTGGAGACAATGATCTTTTAGAGCGATACGAGGGATGGTAGAAAAGTCTATATAATGGTAACGCTCCTAAAGATGACACACTTGATTTACTATAAATAAATGAGAAAGCTCATGGACATTTCAAGGATGATGTAGATAGGATTCCAATTAACATGTTGTATGGATTACGTTTAAAACCAACCACTCGGAAGAGAGAAAGACAAAAAGGAAAGATCGTAAAGAAATGCGTGACTAAAACGAACGTATAATTCCAACTGCATGAAGCTTGATTCTTTATAATCACAAAGGAAATTTCCAGGAAACTAAGAAATGAATTTACTCATATAGCAACTTTGAGACGTATTGCTTCAAAACGAAGAAAGTACTTTGTCAACCATGAAATGTATTGCAACAACATAAACAAAGTACTTTGTCAACCATGAGATGTATTGCATGTCATTGAACAAGGCACTTTGTACTACATGTGTATAAATTGATTGTGATTGACAAAATAAACACATTACCTTGACGAACAAATGTACAAGGTAAAAATGCAAAGCTGATCATGCAATTGTGTATATTGGTGTACATGAATATCCTTTCTTCCTGATATGCTTTTGGGTCTACTTTCTTTTCCTCCCTTTCGGATTTCATATACGCATTTCATATATAATATGCATTTCAATATGCATTTCATATACAATATGCATTTCATATACAATAGGAATTTCATATGCAATATCCATTTCATATACAATATCCATTTCATATACAATACATGTCTTAATTTGCTCATACTCTAATGAGCTACGTTTCACATTTGTCACATTCTAAAAGAGTTTTTAACAACACCTTAACTTTTATGTTGCATTAATTTTTGTTTATAATATTTATTTATTTATAATATTTATTTATTCATTTTTCCCACAATTGACTGACAGTTGTGTCAGCAACCGAACTTTAATTAAGAATCGTAGTAAAGATGTATTGAATACTGTCCTTTGTCAGATTTGTTTTTTGGAAATACTATATAAACATTGATATAATAATTTCATTTCCATCATCTTTTCTCTCTCATAACGGCTAAATGATTCCAGTTTTATGTCAAATATGCCATTTCTGCGATTGATCAATATTTCAGTTTATGTCAAATATGCCATTTCTAGAGTTGATTCTAAATAGTTTCAGTTACATCAAATATGTCATTTCTGTGGCTCGTTCTAAATGAGTTTAGTTTTATGTCAAATATGCCATTTCAGTGGTTGATTCTAAAGGATTTCAGATCTTTGCCAATAATGCCATTTCTAGGGTTAATTCTAATTTATTTCATCTCTATCAAATATGTCATTTCTAGGGTTGATTCGAAATGATTTCAGTGTCAAATATGTCATTTATCTGGTTGGTTCTAAAGGATTTCAGTGTCATGTCAAATATGCCATTTCTAGGGTTGATTCTAAATGATTTCAGTGTCATGTCAAATATGCCATTTCTAGGGTTGATTCTAAATGATTTCAGTGTCATGTCAAATATGCCATTTCTAGGGTTGATTCTAAATGATTTCAGTGTCATGTCAAATATGCCATTTCTAGGGTTGATTCTAAATGATTTCAGTTTTATGTCAAATATGCCATTTCTAGGGTTGATTCTAAATGATTTCAGTTTTATGTCAAATATGCCATTTCTAGGGTTGAGTCTAAATGATTTCAGTTTTATGTCAAATATGCCATTTCTAGGGTTGAGTCTAAATGATTTCAGTTTTATGTCGGAATATACCATTTCTGTGGTTGATTCTAAATGATTTCAGTGTCATGTCAAATATGCCATTTCTAGGGTTGATTTTAAACGATTACTTCATAGACTAGGTAACCATGTAGTTTATAAAATAGAACTTTGTTTGCCATATTGTTACTGTTTAATCATTGTACATGGACCTTGCAAAAATGTACGTGATCTTCAGATTGTAATGATAACGGATCATAATCCAAATTTGTATATTTTATTTCAGCATTGAGAGAATGCGTCTGAACTCACTCATAAATGTTGTTTTTCTCCCTAAACCTCATTACCTTACACCCTACACGAAATTGGTATATTTGGAGATCCTTTGTTTCTTTTTTGGTTGTTTTGGCAGTGGGAGGGGTAATCGTTTTAGTGGTGTGTGTGTGTGTGTGTGTGTGTGTGTGTGTGTGTGTGTGTGTGTGATAAGGACTAAATTTAGATTGTGGTGTTACGAGTTAATAATCTTACAATAAGTAACAGAAAAGAGTGAAAGACAACAAGCTTTGTAAAATTTAACCAATATAATTTATTTCCCTAGAATACAAAGTGAACATCAGAAAAAAGAACTTCACGGTATTGCGAATTCAATCCCAAAATAATCCAAGAATTAGATCAGACAAAAGTCCTAGTAATTTAGAGTCCTGAATAAAACTCAGTACAAGTCCCGAAGAAATCGAGAAACTGAAGACGATGACATATCTGTTATAGCTTATAGAGTGTGATGTGTCAACAGTCTTTTGTTGAATCACAGTAACATAATTCCGTGTTTGAATTCAGTATAAATTCCAGTGAATGTCTTTATCCAAGAATTTTATCAGAAGACTTTTGTATTTCATAGAAAATAATCACTTGAATTCAATAATTTGAAGAAAAAGATTCCAGCCCGAAATAGAAAATACAGGACACAACATACAACTTGATTCTGGTAAAACTTAAAGCACGAATGACCAAGTCCTCACAGTTATAAGATTATATAGTTCTCTACTTGACCTCAGGTCACAATTATAATTTCTAAAAATAAACAACAAAAGAAACAACAAAAAAAACATTACCTGATGGAAAAGAACCTTCTAGAATGATCCTCATGTGTACAAAACAATAACCTGGATTATCTATAAGTCACTTAGGAAATTCCAAAATCTTGACCCAAGCAAACATATTTACTTCTTCTATTAATAATAATAATACTGATTTTTAACACATACATACAGAGAATAATTTAGTTATGTATTAGTTTTTTCCAATGAATAAAATAAAAAGTCAGTTTGGATCAAGCAGAAATGAACTCAGTTTTGCACAAGGTCAAGTCCAACATAAAATGTTACATTACAATAGCATGAAAAAGTAACTAAAAACAAAGCAAATTTAATATATATAACAGTGGCTCAAACCATATACCTAAAGAAAACAATATCCAAGCCCCAATACGATAATGATTTTTTTATTATTTTCTATATGACCGTTTCCTACTAAAGCAGATGCACATCCCCTACCATAATAAATAATTGCAGACCTTATTGAGAATTCCTTGCTCACTCCATACTTAATGTTTTAAACAAAAGCCAATACTCTACCCCCACCCACACGTACACACACACAGACAATAATTGTTTTAACTCCTATGCCAGCATAATAATCACAATGTTACTACACGTGCAATACATATTTAATTTATATTGCTTGCTGGTTTTCTTAATGCTTTTTGTTATGTATATCTCTATTTTGTGCTTCGCCATATCAAAACTCAAGTTAATGGAGCACCTGACCATTGACACTTATTTTGTAAACAAGATAAAACACAGTTAATATTTCCTTAAGATTATAAATTAAATATTAACATCATTATCAATTAATGTAAGGATGTCTTTTGGAATCTGAGCTGAGGATATCAGTTTTCCACATGGAAATTCGTAGACTTTTTAACAGTTTTGAATGATTTTATAAAGGAGACTGACGCACATTTTGGCTTTATTATTATCTGTTAGCTTTTTCTATAATGGTGTTTACTTTGAAAAATTACTCAGTCTTGGCTTAACATCTGAAACAAAATCAGTCTTATTCTTGTGTTCAGTTTTTCATTTGGGAGGATTAATTTATTCAAATTATTATTACATCTCATACAAAGTGCTCAATAATATTCTTGCACTAAAACATTAATTTGACATTACAGTGAATTCAGTCAAAGACATTTTGGATCATATTATTGTGATACATCAACAGAATGTTAGCACATCGCGACACTCCAGGCCATTGGCACATTAACACATTCGAGACTACATGCACATCGACACACCCAATATCTCAATTTATTTTGAACAACACTGGAATTCAACTGCAATTTCATGCATTTGGACTTGAGAAATAAATTTAAGGACTATTTGGGATTTAATTCACAATACTGTAAGTTCTTTAAAATTTTCCCTTCCTATTCTAGGGAAATAAATTATTTGTTGACTTTTGCATAAATTGTTGGTTCTCGCTCTTTTCTGTTACTTAGTTTAAGACGCCATATTCGTAGCACACGTAAAACGCCCCTGAGCTTCTCATAATATTACCCTAATTTCACCCAATTTATCTCAGTTTCTTTTTTTATTCTCATTTATGAACGCTATCATCTTTAACTTCAGACACTAACTAACAACCTGAAAATAATTAACTAATGAAATTACGAAATCTTAAATAAAATGTTCTATTCTAACCACTGCAGTAACGTCGCGAGATCGGTATATCGACGCCCCAAGTGTTTGACTTTATATCTTAATTTCATAGCGAAAAGTATTAGACAACAAATAACATTTGGATGTTGATCGGTCTGGCAGTGTAATAATTTAATTCTTGGCATATATTAGTTAATATAGCATGAATAGGGCATGAATTTACCAGAACTATCTTATAAACATTTGTAAATGCGATCATCAAATTAAAAAATATTTGTAGAGATCCTAATGCACAATTATTCAAAATAACTAATTATTTATATGAATTATACTACTGACAAAACTGAAGTTAGCTTTAGAAAGACTATACTACTAAGCCAATAGTCAAATATTAGTCTCCGATTCGAACCTCAGCATCATACAATTGTTTTTCGATTTTCATGATAGGTATAATGTTTTCATTCATTGAAATTTGTGTTGTCAGATAGGATTTTTAGAAACAAAAAGAAACAGCCTTGTTTGCAATGTGACTATTAGTTAACAATGTGAATATTAGGTTTATATTGAGAATAGTGGTTTACACTGTGAATATTAGGTTTGCAATGCCAATAGTGGGTTTACAGTGAATAGTGGGTTTATAATGTGAATAGTAGGTTTGCAATATGAATAGTAGGTTTACAACGTGAATTGTAGGTTTACAATATAAATAGTGGGTTTACAATGTGAAATGTAGGTTTAAAAAGTGAATTGTAGGTTTACAATGTGAATAAAAGGTTTACACTTTGAATAGCAGGTTTAAAATGTGAATAGTGGATTTACAATGTGAATAGTACGTTTATAATGTGAATAGTAGGTTTGCAATGTGAATGGTTGGTTTACAATGTGAGTAGTGGGTTCAGAATGTGATTAGTAGGTTTACAATATGAATAGTAGGTTTACAACGTGAAATGTAGGTTTAAAAAGTGAATTGTAGGTTTAAAAGTGAATTGTAGGTTTACAATGTAAATAGAAGGTTTACACTTTGAATAGTAGGTTTAAAATGTGAATGCTGGGTTTACAATGTGAATAGTAGGTTTATAATGTGAATAGTAGGTTTACAATGTGAATAGTGGGTTTACAATGTGAGTAGTAAGTTCACAATTAGCATTTTTAAAATGTGAATAGAAGGTTTACAATATGAATAGTGGGTTTCCAATGTGAGCAGTGAGTTCACAATGTGAATTGTAAGTTTAAAATGCGAGTAGTTAGTTTAAACTGTGAATAGAAGGTTTACAATGTGAATAGTGGGTTTGGAATGTGAATAGTGGGTTTTCAATGTGAAAAGTGGCTTCACAATGTGAATAGTAGGTTTGCAATATGAACAGTAGGTTTACAATGTGAATTGTAGGTTTAAAATGTTAATCGTTTGTTTACAATGTGAATTGTGGTTTACAATGTGAATAGTAGGTTTACAATGTGAATAGTAGGTTTACAATATGAACAGTAGGTTTACAATGTGAATTGTAGGTTTAAAATGTTAATCGTGTGTTTACAATGTGAATTGTGGTTTACAATGTGATTAGTAGGTTTACAATGTGAATTGTAGGTTTAAAATGTTCATCTAGGTTTACAGTGTGAATAGTAGGTTTACAATGTGAATAGTAGGTTTACAATGTGAATAGCGGGTTTACAATGTGTTTAAAAACCAAGCATTATGGGTTGAGCCAGGACAGATAATATCATTCTGCTATCGACATATAATTTATTCACTATTTGTAAATAAATAAAGATTAAAAGATTAATCTTTTTAAAATACTTTCTTATTGTCAGATCTGGTACTGCAAGTTTCAGTGTTATCTTCCCAGAATGTAAACTGTATATATGTTAAACATTTAAGAACTTTCAATCTCTTAAATTTTATTCTTTAACACATCAAGCTTTGAGCAAAATTTTATCTCGTCCAACACTTACCATCAGTTTAGGCATTATCTCTTGATACAAACTTTGTTGCTTTGATGCTAAACTCGTAACATTTTTATATCATCTCCCTGAGATCTATTAAATTCAATCAAAAATATATAAAAGCTTTCTGGTCTACTAATTTTAGCAATTGTTTATGAAAGTTCTCTTACCCTTATACGCGATGGTAATAAAAATGCATATGAGTTCTAGATCGCATAAACTACTGCTGTCCTAAGTGTTATTGTCACAATCAACAATTATCTAACTGTAAACATCTATATCATCACATAATCATTATCATCATCATCATCATCTTTTCCTGCTTCGATGGCCACACCCGAAACACAGTATTTACTTTTATCGTCAGAAATATCTTCTTTGTTATAGCCGTGAATAACATAACAACATGCGGTAGCACTGATATGCATAAGCTTCCTTCGAACTTTCCAAAGACACGTACGTGGTAAATGTATCATTGCCAATTATAAATTAGTCCGTTTCTATCGGAAGTAATATGTAACTGTCATGGAATCATATGTTTATGTAATGCACCCCAAATTTCCCCTATCCATTAATGTTCCTTGTTATCTTGGTCGCAAAGTGTGCCTCACTGGCTTCTGACTTAACTAGGCTGGGGTGACTAGAAATATGAGAACGGTAATAAAACCGTACTTTACATAATCACAAATGGACATACCATTACAATTTTATATCTGTACTCACACAGGTACACATTCAAAATGCATATACACTGCAAGACTAAATATACCGACCTACCTTTGTTATTGTAAAACGCCGAATCATATATCTCTTCAGTCTGTAAAGGCTAATGTTGTTTTAAATGTCAAACTTTCCGTCAACGCTTATTTACTAAGGAACGGTGGAAGATCACTCTTGATGACAGGGTCCTAGGAATTAATAAACGAAGGTGCATGTGTAAACAAAAGTAGATTTCCGATCATTTTCTCATTAAAAGAGGGGTAACGCAATTAATATTGCGAGCTAATCAACATTACTGTAACAATCAACATAAATCTTTCCATCAGCTGAGCCGTAGATGCATACATGTGTTGACATCAATGTACATTGCACTCAGATCCAATATGATTATGCATTAGATGTGTTAACATCAGTGTACATTACACTCAGATCCAACATGATTATGCATTAGATGCGTTAACATCGATGTATGTTACACTCAGATCCAATATGATTATGCATTAGATGCGTTAACATCAATGTATATTAATCTTGGATCTAATATGATTCTTCAATCATCTAATCTTTGCGACGTGAAAACGGATGAAATTGTGCTCCAACTTTTCACTCTGGGGTTGTAATGATGTTGATTATTATTATTATTATTATTATTATTATTATTATTATTATTAAAACTATGAAGGTATTATTAAGTTTTGCATGTACATTTTGTCTCACAAATAGATGCCATACAATTTGCATGTCTTAACTGTGTATATTACGGACATGGGATCTCACGATCGTTTTGTTGGAAATTAAAGACGATGGCTTTAAAACAACCTTGTTCTTGCTATTTATCTTTCCTATAAAAATCTATCCACGTTTTGTATACTAGGCTCTTAAGTCTTACGCTACGTTCATTGTTTAAATTCTGATGCTACAAAACCGTCCTTAATCCGATTAAATCTTTCAAATTTGCATAATTTATCGATCAGTTAAGCTGCAGGATACGGTAATGTTTCCAGTATGATCAGTATATAGAACGTGTCTGTCAAATGTCTTAGATAGATTGCTCCCTTTTCCTGGAGACCGAAGCGTGTTTGTCATAGTAAGCCGCTTAGATTTGTTATGCCCTGAGTTATCTTTCCTTGATAAAACCATCTTGAATCTGCCTCTATACCACTAGTTTTTGATCGTGTCAATGCGGTCCCTAAATTGCATGTGCTTTTCAATTATTTCATCATTTTTGACGTCTCTATCAATCGTTCAGATATAAGGGCGGATTTTTTCTGATCCTCCTGGCGGCAGGAATTGATGAGGAATTTGAAGAACTAATTGAGCAATCAGAATGATACTTTAGCGAGGATAAGACGAATCCCTGAGGACATGTTTCATTTTAGACAGGAAGCCTTTAATCTCCGAATTCAATGCTCACAAATCGATACAATTTCTAAGAAGCAACGAATTACTACAAAGGCGTTCTAAGGACAGTTAAAAGCGTTTGATTTGGATGCCTTGTAATGCCGAATCTTCTGTCTGCCGTAATAATGGTAATGAAGTCTTCTGGATGTAGTATGAAATACGCTGAGGTTTTGATGAGGAATCATAAAGTTACCTGTGACTTTGGTACTCCCTCTGCTAGATTAAATCAGATTTAATAATTCTGTCCATACAAGATATTATTGGCACGTCTTCTACAGAAAAGGTAAATCTATTGAAAGACATGTAGTCCCTTATGCAGATAGATATATGGATGGTTGGATGGATGGATACAAATTTGACTGATTAATATGCATCAATTATTTACTGACAAACATATTCCAGATATTACGAATCCGTATTTTATTATTTGTATTTTGAATTTTTATTGATGCAATTTAAAATTACTTACAAAAAGCATGGGTATAAAATTCAATTCTTGGTTAACATAACTAACATGGTCGTTATAACTACGACGTCACACCAATTGTACTGTAATAACCACATCCGCAATATCTCAATGGAAGCTGTTACACGGGGTACATCACTGTACTGTAAGACTGCGTGTACACAGACTCTGTCCATCACTGTACTGTAACATTGTATATACACGGAAACTGTCCAACACTGTACTGTAACATTGTATTCCAAGGACGCTGTCCAACACTGTACTGTAACATTCTATGTCCATGGACGTTGTCCAACACAGTACTGAAGGACGCTGCCAACACTATACTGTAACATTTTATATCCAAGGACGCTGTCCAACACTGTATAGTAACATTTTATGTCCAAGTTTCTGTCCGACACTGTAGTATAACATTTTATGTTCAAGGACGCTGTCCAACACTGTACTGTGTTACGTATAGGCTATTACAAAAGTAACAAAAGAAAAGAGTGAAGTCAACAAGCTTTGTAAATTTAACAAAATAATTTATTTCCCTAGAAAATAAGGTAAAATTACGAAAAAGGACTTACGGTTTGTGAATCTAATCCAAAAATTAATCCTAGAATTTAAAAATATAAACAGTTCTAATCTCGATGAAGTTCCAAGATGGAAGGCGATGACGTCCTCTATAACCTGTTTTGGGCTGATGTGTCAACAGTTCCTTGTTTAGTCACCAATAATATAATTCCGACTTCAGAATTCCGAATAATTTTTAGTAAATGTTTTTGTCCATGAATTTCGATGAAGAAGAGTATTTTCCAGGGTAAATAAATTATTTTAAATAAAAAAATCTCAATTCAAATGGCTACAACAGGAATACCTTTCGGCCTGAAGGTATATTTTACAACTCTAAAATTCCCTGAGATATGAGTATTAAACTCAACTAAAACGTAATTTCAAGCCCGCGTGATGGGTCACGTGATCACTCACTACAAGTCAATTAGCACGTAGGCTAGAGTAGTCCTAGCTAAGAATCATTGATTCCCACTCTGGAAATGAATTTTAAAAAAGCTGTTTACAACAGAGCTAACACGTGAGCTGAACATGACCTTGGTAATGACCAATCATTTTCACTTAGTGTTTACGAATTCAGAACCAAGGTCAGGAACTAGATCAGCTAAAAATATAATGTAGCGATATTTTTGAGTTCAAATCAGACTAAAAGAACTGAACTAAATTTACTGGGAAAAAATGTCAAATCCAGTAAAAATATTATCCTTACAATAAAATGTAATATAACAAAAATAAAATAAAAGAAATTTAAAACTAACACACAAATAATTTAATTACATATACGTAACAACAGTAACATTTAATGTGCAAGGAGACTATCCAAATACGAAATATAAAATGTCAGTTAGGATAAATTATAATCCGAATTGAATTTTCCAATAACAAATATGATATTTTGCCTTTTTATCCTGTCAATCTAACAGTTCGTAATCTCTTAAATACCATTTTATAGAACAAAATAATCGTCATCTAAAAGATACAAAGATATACAACGAAAATGTATTATTAAAATATCTATACTATACTTGATTTAATTACATACATTTATAGATTTAATTTATAATTATCATATGTAATGTTCTCCTGATAAATGCCATTGGAATTGTTCAACAATTACAGCCGTAAAATGCTCATATTTTTTATACTAGAAAACTTGGTAAGAACCCTGGAAAACCCCCGGAAGAACCACCGACCCAAGAGAAGCTAGTGGCAAGCTTTCTCAAGTTGCCTGAGACTCGAACCCCCGCAGACAGACAGCGGTGAGACGGCAGTGGGGACTGAAGGGATACTGATACTAAA
>JAECUM010070141.1:0-32099 GCA_016617855.1 Megalonaias nervosa | reverse complement strand
TATATTGCAGAACCATCTTGGTGTTGTTTACTTAATTTAATTTTCTTGCACTTCACCCTGGCTGTCATCAGGTTATCGTCTGTAATTGTTGTCCTTAGTTACTGAATGAGTTAAATGTTCTAGATGAATATGTGAACACGCTAGCAAAATGTGAGAAAGAGTGTTAAATAGATTTATTAAATATTGCTTTGTCAATAGTATGCTGTGACATGCAACAATCCTGAAAAGGATTGTTAAAGGAAACGTCTGTATCACTACCAGTTAGCTTTATGTGTGAATTTTGTTTATTGGAGCAACAGCGAAACATGCGTTTGAGTGTGTAAGAAAACCTTTACTTTTGTTTGCAATGGTCCGATTGATCAAATTAATCTGTTCCGTATTGCATTACTTACAACGGCAGGTCTTTATTTATAACATTTTGTATCAGATATATTAGTACGTTAAATGTTTCTGGAGAAATTGTTTGGGAGAGATCTCGCTAAATTTAATAAACCTCTTTCTTAATTTGCTTTTGAACATTGTCTTCAAATTGTATCATCAATGTAAATTATATTAATTTAGTTCGACATCGGGGTCAAATGCCAAACTATTGTTTAAAGGTCTAACTCTCTAATAACAAATATTTTAATGCTTTATTTTGACAATTTAACAAATGCAACGTCAGTCTTTGTCTGTGTAAATATCTTCATTAAATCCTGGTCGGTGTTAAAATTGTTAGTAGATTCAATTTTCAGCCATATTCTCAACAACCTGCCATTTTCAGTGACCCCTCTTTATATCTATCCATTTGATGTCTTCCGAACATCCTGCCTATTAATCTATTTATCTCTCAGATTGCTAAAAGAAAGTTTACTGAAACTTTCTTTTGTCTTTCAGACGGAACCAAATCAGAAATGAAGAAAAACCCTGTATTTCGAACTGTCGCCATGAAAATGGTAATAAAAACTCTTCTAAAAGGTTGTGGTAAGGTAGGAGTGCGTGGGGACGCCTGCTCTGGAAAAACAAGTGTATTATTTGGTGCGATGCAAATCTTTGGGGAAAAAAACAAAGACTGGAATATAATTCGTATTACAAACGAAGAACATCTCCGCGCATGCTACGAGAAACAAAATGTGCTGCTAGTTATTGAAGATATTTTGGATCAGAATGCTTATATGTTAAATCATTTGGACACCTTGAAAAATTACATCGATAAAGGTTATTGGAAGGTTATATTCTCCTATTCAAATGAATCATACAAGACAATGGAAAGTAAAGCTATAAAATGCAGTGACCTTGATGGAGGTCATGTTTTAAATATTTCCGTGAGTTATGAATGTACCAGTAATGAGAAAATTGGAATATTGAACTCACACTGCATGCATATAGGGTATACATTGCCAGAAGAAACTAGCAAACAATGTGTGGAATAGGTTCCAACAAAATATTTTTTCAATTGCGTCAGAAGTTATTTCAATACGGAGGAACACATGGGTGAGTGTGCACCGATTGACTTTTTCCAGAATCCTATCAAGGAGATGGTGCGGGACCTGGAATTTCTTAAGGCATCGAATCCTTTCGGATTCTACATTCTTTTTTGTTGTAGCGTTCTCGGCTGTGATTTTGATATTTCTTCTACTCCACAGCAGACTGAATTCAACGCACATGCTCTTGAAATATCAAAATGGCTTCTTCCGTCAAATATCCCAGATCAAAAGATGCTTCTGAAAAGAATGCAATGTGAAGGTATGGTTATTCCAAAAGAGTTTGTTGAACGCATTGGAAACCACAAATATCGAATAAAGTTTGGCTGTGTCATAAGAGGTGTACAGTTAACAATTTTGAAAGAACTGAACATTGCTTCCTTATCAGATGCTGGTAAACTTTTCAAGCATGCTTTATTTCTATGCGACTTTTCCATAATACGTACATTTTTACGGGGTGATGATAAGGTTGTAAGTCCCTTGCTACTAAAAATACACGAAGACAACTTTCGACATGTCGCAGAGATTTATCGAAGAAATTCAGTCTGGCCATGTCCAAAGGGTCGGACAACATCCCTTGTTTAGTAACGACGAGTTTAAACGTACATTCGGCAGCAAATTAAGAAGTAAACATGACGAAAAATTCATATGGGACATCTTTTCAAAATTAGACAAACAGACCAACAAAGCACTTATTTTGTTTGCGGTGGAGCACGACAGACCTGATCATGCAACAAATTTGACAAACATAATTTTGAAAAGCAAAAAGTGGAGAAAGTACTCCAGAAAGGAAGGGAACAATGTTGAGAGACACCTTCTGGTTCTCCGCCAAAACGCGTTAGCTCTGAAAAGTGCAGTGCGGTATACAAATTACAAAAGTACTCATACTCTTACAGTTTTGATAGACAGTTTATTTCGCAACGTTCCAACGATCGGCAAATGGAAGTTTTGCTGGAAAGAGGAGGCGCTACGTATTGTTATTGGGGTACATGGAAAGACCGTATCTGAAAGTCCAGAAAGCACAAAGGAAGTTATGGAACTGTTTCGGAACATTAAAATTGGCTCGCATTTAGGTGATTATAAACAATCATTGCTGCATTTATGTGTGATCTGTCGGAACGACTATCTTCTTGAACGAGCATTAAAACATAGAAAAGTGGAAATAAACCGTACGGACTGTTTAGGACAAACCCCTTTGCACACTGCTGTACAAGAGAATAATCTCGAGGCTGTAAGAATTCTTATTAAATATGGTGCTGTCATAGAAATTAGAGATAATGATGGCAATACGGCGATCCATTTAGCTGTGCACAAAAGTACAAACATTTTAGAGGAGCTGATCTGTGTAAATGGAACGGATGTTAATGTTAGAAACAATGCTGGAAAGACTCCATATCAGCTCGCACGCGAATTACATAAGACAGAACACATGAAAACTCTTGAAAAGGCTGATGTAAACGATCAGTAGTATATGGTCATACAAGCTTTAAGAATGATGTCTTATTAATGGTGAATAAGACAGCATTCCAAAGTTAAATAAATAATCTATTAGTAAAACGAACATAGAAAATGAAACCAGGCAGAATATCGGAAAATCAAAGTGCAGCAAGCAGTTCCAGTTGTGATTGTTTGGAAGGTACTTACAATATTGACTAAGCACATTATTCTTGTAAAGTATTAGAATTTTTGATATACAGGCTCTCAAAGTGTCCTTTTAGTTTGAAGTTTTGAAAATGAATATTTTTACATTTCGTCATATTTTCACATAATGCTGTCTACACTAAAACAGATTTATCTACACAAGCACAAATCATCGAACCGTACATAGTTATTTATTTTTTGATGATATAAAAGCTAGATTAGCAAACCTAACAAATCCTCCTGGAGCATTGTTGTCTTGTCGGCGGAAGCGCATCATTATTTGCCTCTTTGTATTGAAAGTGCGCGATATGAATCACTTGACTATTTAATATGACTAATTCGGCATAGTTAGATGTACTAAAATGCCCTTTTACCACTAGATAAGTAGCTGATTGTGGAAAGAATGAACAAAGACTCAACGTCACCTGGAAAAAGTTTCTTTATGGAAGATAAAGGAATAGCAAGCTATGAAGATTTTTGTAGGTGTATCACTGTAAAAAATAATTCTGATAAATGAGAGGAATTATTAATAAGTAAATAACCTCTTGTAATTGAATATTTTGTTCTGATCTCGTGATAGACTGCATTAGTTGTTGATTGAAGTAATTGCTATAACAAAATGCAATTTATTTTTCTTTTGTTGAAGAAACAAATAAAAAACTTAAACCAAACAAAAATGGTTTTCAGATATTTCTCCACATAAAATGTTGAGACCATGTTTTCCAACTTAACCTAAGTTTACCACCTTCTAGTGTTGATCTCAAGATTACAAATTTGCATTGTACCCATAAAATGAAAAAAGGAACATAGACATTGACCTTCTTATCCACTATTTTAGTACTCTTTTTTGACAAATGTCATAAAATAACTGATTAAATGTATAAATTATCTCAATGTATACATTTCTAATTCAAAAGAACATTCATCTGAGCAAATATTTTGCACTTGCCCATCTTCTTTGGGAAACGTTCCTGTTGCACTCTGCTATTGTTACGAACCTGTAGTTAAATTACATGTGTTAAAATTTGAATTCTTTATATTTCCTTTTTATTTCATTTTTGTATCATTAAATATAATTATTATTATGATGATGATTATGTTCGCAGGGTCTAATAGTTTGTTAGAAACATCGTATTTATTTAAAACGTAAATGTGACTCGTGTAAGCACGATTTTTGTATGATAGTTTGTCGTTGCAAGTACCCAGTCAGGAAAAGCTGTGTAAATGATTGGCTGTGACTACGTCATTACTAATTATACTTGTTTACGCTTTTGTAATGCCCAGATGTGATTTCGAAATCACACGTGTGCTTCGTGCATGTGTACATGAAATGACGTATTAACTTGTTTTAAACGCTCAGTTACCAGTAAGAAATATTGAGTCGTAGTCAGTCATAGTTGAGAGTCACATCATAACATCTCGTAGAGTTTCTAATACCTTAAGGAAAAGGTATTCCTGTGCTGGAAAGAGTTGTTCGTTCGTACATATGTAGAACAACATGTGTATTGTTAGTGGTGGTAGCTGTACTTTATCTACTTTCTAAATAATTATTTTCCCTGGAGAACAACCCTACTGGCTTTGGACAAAGACATTTGCTGAAATTATTCCTAAATTGGAGCAGAACAATACAAATTGTGATTCACAGTGAAAATTCTGGACAATTTGTGTTAGCCTTCGTCTGACGTCATCATCCGCCATCTTGGAACGGAACTGAGATTCAGACTATATCAAATTAGAACTGTTTATTTCACAGGACTTATGTGTTTTCACAAATTTAGAACATATTTTTGGATCTTCTTCGTAAATCGTAAGTCTTGTTTCATATATTTACCTTTTCACCGTGTTTTCTAGGGAAATAAATTATTTTTGTTAAAATTACAAAGCTTGTTGTGGTCACTCTTCTTTGTGTTATTTTGAACGAGCCGATACGTAACACTACAAGTATTTATTTGTCATAAACACATGCAGCCTGTACACCGTGATAGTGCGTAAAAATTAATGAATAGATAATATGTATGATTTTTTATTATATAGATACCATGTAAGATTATTTTGCTAGATGTAAGAAAATTGCACGCATAAAATGGATACATTTTAATATTCAAATCGAGAGGAGTCAAAAATAATTCAAATTGTCTCTTCTGAATTGTGAATATTCCCTGGACCAGTTATCTCCACGTTATTTGTGACGGAGGATCCTGTGCATTCCAATGTATTCAAACCGAAATGTGCATTCTGAAAAATTTCTCATAAAAAGTGTGAATGTATGTTTTCAATATAAATAAGAGGATTTAGTTCTTAATATGTTTGTTTTAAAGTCAGTTCGGAGTTCATATTCGATTTCTAAAATATCACAATGAAGTCTCCTGTCTTAAATTGGCTTTGAGAATTTTATATTTATTTCTTACAATACGTAATAAAAGTATAAGTCGATTCGGATGTTAAACTACAGATTAGTACGGAGAAATTGCATGGTCTTGAATACTGGGCGTTATTATATGAAAACTCTAAATTTGATCCATTTGTGAGTAAAACGAATCCAAAGGATCAAAATAAATATGACATCAACAAGTAGAAGAGTGCAATTGTTACAAGAATAAATAAAAAAATGTTGCAATTTACTGCTATGTATTGAGTAATTAGCTGCAAAATTAACAGCCACTTAATAAAAACTTTAAATAAACCAAATTTGCAATCAGTGACGGACAAAAAACCTTCATCTGCCAGTAAGTACAAGACAGTTTGAAACCAGAGTACAAGTACGTATAGATTATGTATCATGTATCATTACTACTGTGAACTGACATGATTGATACGATTTGTTTTCCGGCAGTTATATCACCATGCTATCAAGCAGAATAATTACTCCAGGTTAAAATTGGATAACATGTCAGGTCAATCGTTTTTCAATCGTAACTTTTTAAATTGGGAATTGTTTGTTTCGTCACAATGCAGATTGTTGTGGAAATACGCCAACGATAAGAGGAATAGTAAGTTGAATAAAGACGAGGTTCCACAAAGGTTTGTTTCATTTCATAACTCTGTTCTTTGCAGCTTCTTGTATGCAACGAATCTGTAAATATCAGTTTGTTCATATCATTGTATCGAAATGGGTGGAAAATGTGGATGCTTTCAAATATTCGTTTTCATCTTAAAGGTAGCTGTCGCCCGACCATTGCATTTTAAGGAAGCTAAATATACGTTTTCTTTCAGACCCAATATCAAACTTTCTTGACCCGATTATAATATTTGGCTTGTATTGCAAACGCAGCTGAAAATAGTCAATAACAGAATAATTGCTATCAACCACAATCACCACCTTTTACTAGTATCAAGCGCATATATTCCAACCAAATGACCTCTGAAAATACACCATAGCAAATCATTGCTCAGTTCAAATGAAGATCCTGCTGGAGGAGAAATATTGACAAAGATATTACATAAACGCGTACTCTATGTAAATATAATCTTTAGATACAAATCTGAAACCACAAATATACGGATCACCTTCATGGGTATATAACGTTATGATGCAACATTCACTGTAGACCCTGTCGATACTTCCGTACATCCATTTAAAGTCAAATCCTAGAGCGTCCGACTCAAAAAGACTCGGAAATGACATATACTAGATTCATGGGTAAAACAAGATACAATGACTGGCTTTACCGAAACATTCTCGATGGCCTATTACAATCCGTCGGGAGCTCATTGTTCTATTTCTAGTGCAAGCATTGAAACATATTCTGACCTAAGTCTATTTTATTTACTATTACTACTCTATCTCTCATTTGCAGCCCCTTGTATGTTACATATAGCTAGCAGTTACTGTTGGGATTGCACCACTTCTCCTTACGTTAAATCTCATTGCCCTTAAGCAATGTGTTTGACATTCCGATGAGGGCTACTTTCTTTAGTAGGTATGCCTCTATGTTCTCTAATCGCGTTTGACACGATCTCTCTCCGCGTTTTCCAGATTTTTCTAAGTGCTGTCCTTAGGTCAGTTTTCTGTGCTATTGTGTTCTTGTTTCTTGCATGCTACATAAAAGTCGGTTGATACATCCATGTTTTAATGCAGATCGGTTTCTTCTCCATGTGAGTTAGTACTATCCCTGACCGCTTGTGTCTGTATCCTTAAACCGATCTGAATTTTGAACTTCTCATAAGTTTGGTCTTTCTGTTCTCAGTCATCGGATAATTTGTCTCATTCCCACCTCAGACTTTCTTCACAACAGTCTTGAGTCTCAATTTGTTGCACACGCTTTATTTTGTTGACTACGACTGTACAGTTTCAGCCATCTTCAGTTGTCATTACAGATCTATTATCCAGTTAACGTTAGTAAGCTCCATATATGTATGTATGTGTGTGTGTGTGTGTCTTTTTTTTCTTTTCTTTCATTGCTATTATTATTATTATCATTATTTCCGCACGTTCTTTATAACAGTAATTCAATTGTTCTTCTCCAGAAACTCAATCATAAGAGATAATTATACTTGTATTCAGTATCACACAATATATTGTAAATTCGTTTCAATTTCAGTAGATATATATTGGCAAATTTAAAAGAAGGCTAAGTATGGAAGCGGTTTTATACAAATGGTTCTTTTACACAGTCTCTTCAGTGAATCTGAGAGGTCATTGCCAGTACAAAGTCTATACACTTTCTTGTAGCACCTATGATGCAGCTTGCCACATTATAATATTATAATATTTATTGTCAGAAAAGACAGAAATATCGTAACTTAACATTTGCACAGAACGAACCTATGGTCACGCAGACACATATACAAGGGTGCTTTAATCATCTAGTGGGTGTTGTGGACGAGACAAAACACGTCGGAACTCAAGGATGTAGAGTCTAGATCTCATGTTAACCTCATGATAAAATACTTCTCTGATGCAAAAGTCGGTATTTATCTAATTTGGAATGTAAACTTATCCATTAACGTGGAAGGTTCTGTTTCTCGCAGCAGAACAAATACAGGGAAGTGACTCATGGAATATCATGAATACCTCGAGCCATGCATGAACGCGAACGTCTTACATGAGAAAAGAGTGTAAATACTGGCAGGGTAATTACTAATACGAAATCCGCTCAGAATAGTAAAAAATGCATCCAGTCAAACACCATTACACAGGCAAAATGTAATTGAAAATGTGTCATGCCCGATTGAGCCCTATGATATCGCTAAGGCTGAGAGGACTGGTGATCAAGAAAAAGATATGAGGACAGTTTATCCGAAAATCAATAGGTCTCAGCATTTTTATGAATGTCTGGGAGCTAAAATAGGACTGTACAGAGCCTGAATAGTTAGTTTGATAAAAGCATAGGTAAAAGCTATTGTTTATTGCATACAGACGTTAAAGCATGTGTTGTTATTAACGTTTTGTTCATTTTTCTCATTGATTTCCAAAAAGATGCGAACATATTTTTAAACGAAACAGATTTGAATGAAGTGCTAGACGAAGAATATACTCTTTACGTCTAGAAAACAACCGATCAAATAATCATGTACGTTTTGTCTTCTTGAACTTCTATATATTTACATATTGTGATGTCTGAGACCTTCCTTTTAAAGCCATTGAGCTTTGACATAAATTTTATTTGAATGTTTTCCAGGTTGCCTGCCAATTTAAACACTAGGATAATCTGAATGCATTTGTAAAAGTTTCTTTCTCTAGTGATTAGTCAATTTTATATTCATGTATAACTTTGTCGTTTTCTCCGTTCATTTTGCTTCCAAAGACATTTTGAAAGTTAATGCAATATAATCTGGTAAAGACGACTTGCAAATGTACTTCTAAGAAACCTAATTAAAATATGAATTGGATAAGTTGTCTGCATCCGTCCGTTTTCGGGAGATGATGGTGTAGCTTCCGCTTGGGTGTCCTATCTGCACCTTCACGAGTGGCTGAAGAGTCCGACCATTGAGTGGCAATGTCTGTTGCGCTTGCTGCAGGTGTACGTCGATGCTTGTTGGTGCTGTTGTTGTTTCGCCTTCCTCCTGGCTCTCTTTGCAGCGAAGTTTGTGTTTCCCGCTTCCTCAGCTTTCTGAGCTACCTCTTGACAGCAAGGCGCCAGGGGGAGCGGTCATCAGCACAGCTCTCCCAGTCGTTGAATTTGATGTTGGCCGTCTTCATGTCGTTCTTGAACACACCATTGTAACGCAGACGTGTCCGTCCAGTCAGTCGTGCACCTTCTTGCTAGCTCGCCGTACAGCAGGTCCTTGAGAATGCGGCCTGGATCCATTCTCTTGACGTGGCCGAGCCAGCGAAGGAGTACCTCTCTGAGAATGGAGAACATGCTGTTCATGCTGGCGCGTTCCAGAACCTTTGTGTTGAGTATATTGTCCTGCTACTGGATGCACAGAATGCGCCGCAGTCATCTCAGGTGGAAGCTGTTGAGTTTCCTCTCTTGGCTCGCGTAGGTGGTCCATGCCTCGCTGCTTTAGAGAGGAGTGTGCTGAGCACTCAGGCCTGGTAGAAGCGCAGTTTGGTCTTCTCGGTGAGTTTGGGGTTGTCCCAGACCCTCTTGTTCAGTCTGGCCATAACTGCTGCTGCCTTGGCAATCCTGCCGTTCACCTCAGCTTCAAGGGAGAGCGAGCTGGAGATGGTGGACCCAAAGTATGTGAAGTTCTCAACAACTTCCAAGTTGTACCCATCGATGGCGATGGTGGGAGGAGAGTCTGTGTCCTGCGCCATGACGTTCGTCTTCTTCAGACTAACGGTCAGTCCAAACTCATTGCAGGAGTGGGAGAGGAGACATAGCAGCTGCTGCAGTCCATCTCCCGCGTGTGATGTCAAGGCTGCATCGTCGGCGAAGAGCAATTCACGGATGAGAACCTCAGTAACTTTAGTCTTAGCACGGAGACGGGCAATGTTGAACAGCTTGCCGTCAGCTCTAGTGTGCATGTAGACTCTCTCGCTGCATTCCTTGAAGGCGTACTGAAGGAGCATAGAGAAGAAGATGACAAAGAGCGTCAGTGCAAGGATGCAACATTGCTTCATGCCGCTGCCAACTGGGAAGGCTTCAGATGTTGCGTCGTTGAAGCACACTGTGCTGTGCATGTTCTCGTGGAAAGACATGACGACAGCGAGCAGTGGTGTGTGTGGGGGAACCGATCTTCTGGAGGAGCCTGAAGAGTCCGCTCCGGCTGACCAGGTCAAAAGCCTTCGTCAGGTCTATGAAGGCGATGTAGAGCGGCATCTGCTGTTCACGACGACTCTTCTCCTGCAGCTGTCGTAGTGAGAAGATCATGTCCACAGTTAATCAGCCGGTTCGAAAGCCACACTGGGACTCTGGGTAGGCGCGGGAGACTAGGGTCTGGAAGCGCGCTAGGGTGTCACGGGCGAAAGCCTTTCCGACGATGCTGAGGAGGGAGATTCCACGGTAGTTGTTGAAGTCGCTACGGTCTCCTTGTTCTTGTACAAAGTGGCGATGTTGGCGTCTCGCATGTCCTTGGGGATGCGTCCCTGTTCTCAGCAGAGGCAGAGTTCGTGCAGGGGCAGGAACAATGCTGGTTTCCCGCTCTTGAGGATTTCAGGATGGATGCTGTCGCTCCCAGGGGAGTTCATACAAGCGAAGCAGTTAAGCTCTTCCAGTGTGGGCGGTGTGTCTAGCTCCTCCATGACTGACAGGTCTGGGATCGCGTCCAGGGCGATGTAGGTGACGACGTTTTGGGTTGCATACAGCTCGAGATAGTGCTCAGCCCAGCGCTACGGCCGGTTCTCTTGGTTTGTGATGACTTCGCCCGTCTTAGACTTGAGAGGGACAGTCTTGGAGGTAGGGGATCTGTCGCCTTTTTGATACCCTCATACATGCCTCTTGCATCCCCAGTGTCGGCAGCTGTCTGTATACTGGTGCAGAGGCTTAGCCAGTAGGTGTTGGAGCAGTGGTGGCCGATCTGCTGGGCGTTGTTCCTGGCAGTCCTAAGGGCTTGTAGTGTATTAGGGCTAGGCGCAGCCCTGTAAGCCAGGAGGGCTTTCCTCTTCGCCTCAGTCATGGGCTCCATCTCCTCCCAGTTGGCCTCATACCAGTCGGTATTTCTGTGCTCCTTCTTCACGTAGGCAGCAATGGCTGAATTGTATGCAGCATCTCGGAGGTGGGACCTCTTGGAGTCGATGCTGTCATCATGTGTCTCTTTGGTGAGAGCCTACTGCAGCTTACTGATGAACTGCTGTCTTCCCTAGGTTTCTTGCACTGCAGGTATTGATGCGTGGGCGACCCTTCTTCTGGGCGTGCTGGCCACGACGGAGTGGTCAGTGTCGCAGTCGGCAATGTGGTAGCTGAGGGTGAGGAGGACACTGGAGGGTTCCGCACGCCTGGTGATGACGAGGTCTAGCTGGTGTCAGTGGCGGGAACGTGTGTGTCTCCATGACATCGGGTGGATCTCCTAGCATTTGAAGAGGCAGTTGGTCACACACAGGCTGTGTGAGCAGCACATCTTCAGCAGTCGCTGACCGTTCTCGTTGATCTTGCCATTTCCGTGAGATCCGAGACAGGTGGGCCAGGCCTCGTGGTCAGCTCCCACTCTAGCATTGAAGTCTCCTAGTAGGTACAGGCCTTCAGTATTGGGAATACCGGTCTTTCTCCTCTGGGGTGGAGCAGAGGGTTGGGGCGTACACACTGAAGATGTTGGCTGGGTCTGAGGATGTTGACAAGGAGTCCTAAGAGAGATAATACACAAGCAAGCCTTATCACGAAGACTCTCACAAAGACCCTCACAAATAAAGGTGAAGAAATAAAAAAATAAGCAACTCTATTTCACTTACATTGTCATCGCCTGTTTTCTTTTTGTGTTCCATTTACTACGTTACGGATATAAAAGTTAAATTAGATTTCCAAACAAGATTAATTTCTCATGCTGTCACTTTTCTGCTGTAGGAAAGATAAAATAGTGTCAGAGATACAAACATGGTAGAAACATGTGACAATTGTGACAGGAAAGACAATATCATTTCAGAAATGACGAGTTTGATGATAAAATTCAAACAAAAGTTCAAATGCATGTAGATGATGCTACAGATTTTGAAAGTGTTTTAACACCTCAACAGGGATATCATCTGAACAAAAACAACACAATTAAATTGAAGGAGCTTTTGAAACTTTCAGGTTAAGAAAAAGAAAACAAAATAGGATTTTCTTCCGTGAACAAACATGCAATCAATCCAATTATAAAGACTAAGTATGATTTGAACACCAAATCCATATACGGATCATAACATGTGATTAATTTGATAGGGTCAACAAAAGAGTGGTACACAATCTTTAGCACATACCTTTGGAAATGAAACTGATGGTGTAATGTTGTGAAACAATTAAATGCGAGGATTTAGCCAATAAATAAATGAAGCCTACATCCTCTATAACAGATGAATATAATGATTTATTAATAGATAAGGTTCAAGGGCAGAGCAGCTGCAAAAACGAAGCTCTGTGTGCAATGCAGTGGTAAAAAATACAGAGAGCTGAAACGATATTATGATCAAAAAATAATACCGATTGAGTCGAATCTCCTATATAAAAGCCGAAGACTATCTCGCCATATTTTCACCACAACAACAAAATAATTTAGACAAATATATTATTATATTAGTGGAGCAAAATAAATTTGTGAAGCATCCCACCATCAAAAATTATGAGGCATCTCGTGATGGTGTAATCAGGAACTGAGGGTTAAAAAAATAACAGTCGGTGTTGTTGATAATGCTGGTTATCTCAGATTTAATGGTGGAAAAAAAAAGATATCACAAACATTCATCTACGAATATTTACATGGAATAATCGAAACGGACTTGTGAACTATTACATTAACGGCAGTAAAATTGATACATCTTTTGGACATTTACGAGCTATTAGGCAGAGTCAAAATTGCAAGCTTGGTTGTACTGGTAAGCACGATAAACGAGCAAGGGTTGTTAAATCCGTGAACGTGGAAACTGGAGAAGAAATAATATTTCCTTCGACATATGCAGGTGGCAAATATTTTGATATTTGCAGGTATTCAATACACTTTGTCGCAAATAATAACCAAATCGGAATTTTCAAAGAAATATGATAAGCGAATACTATTTAAATATTACACACCTCAAGAACTGTGAAGAGAGATAACTTAGTCAAGCAACGCTCTCTCCGCTAGAGTAATTAAGCAGATGCCCCGCTTTTAAGTGTGTAATTCTATATGACTGCCGCGACTATATTTTTTACTCTTTCTCCACTGCGTGCACAAATCCAGGTAAGTTATTGTTCGCTCTTACAGTAAGACAGGTAAGATAGTTACAGGAGTATATTATAGACCTACATGTACTTTAACCTCGCGAATGACATCCTGCAGAAAATGTATGTGTGATTATTAAATGCAGATATTTTATACAGTATATTTTATACAGTGTTTGGAAACTAAAATAAATCTACACTGCAATCAACGTAATTATAATTTTTTTTCAGTATGCTGATCACTTGTAGGCTGCCGCCTGTTTATCAAGCGTAAGTAACTTCAGTATAATTCACGCACATCTTGCGTGCGCAGAATCAGGTAAGTTATTTTAGATCTTCCAGGTAAGATAGCTGTACACAGACCTACATGTACTCTTTAACTTCCGGATAACATCTTGCAGAAATGTATGAGCAATTATTAAATGCAAGATATTTTATACGGTATATTTTATAAAATGTTTTAGAAATTGAAATAAATCCACATTGCAGTTTACAATAATTTTGATTTATTTAGTATACTGATCGCATGTAGTTTGCCTGCTTATCCAGCATAGGTAACTTCATATTTCTGAAATATATATTTGAAGAATGAGTCCGTGGCGCAGTGTTAGAAAGATGGATTCTCACACTGAGGCTTGGGGTTCCTAATCCCGTGACTGACACATTATCGACGGTGGGAGGTATTGCAAATTTTTTATGATATAGCGGGGTTTACGCTGCGGTTAATTTTTTATCAGATGGTTCCAGTATAAACGTTTCTTCGACCGCTTGATCTAACACAATGGACACGGTTGCATAAAATTATCGGTTGAATGACGCCATAGATACGTGGTAAATATCCTAAATTTTGCAGCACTGAATAGGGACAGCCTATATAATCCAGTGGCTTCCACAGTATATTTGATAGTGTTATTTTGCTGTGACCATGTTGACAATCCTGATGATACTGTGTATACCACGTTGGTGATCTGCTTGTGAGGAATTTTAATCAGATTAATTTTTGAAAACGATATCAGGAATTCCACTGATAACATCTTCTAATTTTTCTCTGATATCATCGATATTCCTCTGCGCTATCGTGATTAGCTCTGAAAATGATTTAGGATGCCTGTTAACACCTAATTTAAGATTGATCGTTTCAATGTCTGACATAGCTGTTTTAATATCGCCGAGTTTTGTGCTAATTTCAGAGTGTTTAATGTCAACAACTGCTGGATTTCCGAAGAAACATCCGCGATTTTACTAAGATTTTGAAATTTTCTACGAACATTTAAAAACATATTCATATGAACGTCATATTCAGATCTCAGCGTGGTTAATTTTTCATCGATTGTAGTGTCTTTATCATCTGCATATTTTGTTGTTGCGGCATCTTCATCACTTGTTGGTTCTCTTAAAACAACGATTTTATTTCCATTCATGTTGAGTTGATCTGTCATTGTTATACCGGTGGGTCGTAAACGACCATCAACAATTTTTATAGTTTCATTTCTGATAGTTGCGATTGATATATTTGAGTCTCTGATTCTACCGCCGTCAATAAATACTGGAATATTATCCGTGTTAGCACCGAGAACTCTACGAATGATGTCAATCCTCTTAATATTACTGGTCTTTAAAACACCGTATTTATCCTGAAAAATAACAACTTCACCCTGCTCAGCTCCAGAGAGGTTCATAATATCATAATATCAGCAAGATCACCTCTAGTGGCGTACCTCGATAAATCAATATCATCATTTTTTTCTTGTTTTTGATAGAGGATCTTCCATAAATATCAACCATTATACGATTAGTGATTATTTAAAATAGAACTCGTGTACGTATATACAACTTTATGAGGTTCATCGGAAGATTTTGAAGTAGCATCGGGTACAGCGAGTGATTCACAACCGCATATTGGTGGATCAGAAATTGTCTGTGTTGGTAATGTTGAAAACCAGATTGGGGTGTTTTACACAGCAATTTTATAGCTGTTGACATATTTTAAAAATTCCATACGAATCAAAACAAATAATTCCACGTGGATCAATCGCGCATGGAACCTAATGAGTACCAGGACCAGAACTTTCATCGAGATTGATGATACCGGTTTTTGATGTTTAATCGCGTAGCAGCATCAAGTAAATCAAAGATGGACATGGGAAGTATCAACGATGTGTCCCGGGAAGTCTTAGACCTTTTCCGTACCATGAATGAGGAGTTCCTGGCAGTCGTAGACCTTTCCCTTTTTTGGAAGTTTTTGTTCCTTTTCCTGTTGCTTTCTTTAATGCCATCCCAGAGGCAGTTCCATCAGCACCTAGTGCAGATGCTTTTGCAACAGCTGGAGCTGCAGCGGCGATGATTCCTGGTATTTCCGCGAGAAGTGGAAATATGCCACCCGTCTTGGCAATGTCTCTAATGGCACCCGTAGACAAATCAAGTCGTACGCCGGTCTTTGATCGTTTGGCGTCATTGAAGTGCCTGAGCTGACATTCTGTCAGCGATAGTTTATTTGGATCAACTGCGAGCTGTCCTCGTTTCAGTAATATTTTTTACTCCCGAATTCTTTTTTGATACTGATTGTAGCTTTTTAATCTGACCAGGAGTCAGAGTAACACTAACATGATGATATAACATTATACTATCATGGTCGATTTAATTACTGATCACGAGTGATCCAGTTACATGTTTTCTACTGGTGCATCAATCACTCTCATTCGTCCACCAACACCTTCAAGCAACATTGTTTTATTTGAGAGTGTAAGAGCGATTGCTCTATCATCAGCAATTGCTCCTCTTGCAACACGAGCTCGAAAGTGTATATCAACGACAGATTGCCTAACTAAATCCAAATGTTCCAGTGAGAAATAATAGATCGGATACAGCGTTGTAAACTCTAGTTTTGATATTTGTGGACCAGAATAAATATTTTGATCACGTCCCATGAATGTCATCAAACGATAATATATGCACGTGTAACATGATTATTTTCAAAATTCAATAATATATCTTCAGATGGTTCTTGATGTCCATTTATTCTCAGTGAAACTTCAGTATCACCAAGGTTGTCAAATATGATTGTACTTAGTGTTTGTGAGCTAACTCGCGCAGTATCTTCGAAAGCAACAAATATATATCGCGGTGCAGAGATACCCTGCTGTGATGCTATCTGCCATGTGAATAAACCATTAACGTTACTTTAAATAGCATCTGTGGTCATCGTCAACCATGAAAATGTTGATTTACCACCTGGGTCCTTAAAAAAGTGAGAAACCTTTGTTCTTCAGTGAGTGATGGGGTCATTGTTGGCATCCACAATGAAAGTTTTGTTAATATTACTTTACCAGCATCACAGATATTGCGCCAGATTGCATCATCGTAGGTAGCCTTTCGTACGAGTACAACTGTATGCTTTGCTCCGAAAATAACGTTCCTGACATTTCTGCAAAATCCAAAGTTATGTGACAGTGGAATTGCACATGAAAATCTTCTACTTCCATCTTTCAGCATTGATCGACGTGCTGCAAATCCTAAGTTGAATTCTGGATCAGCACCATGAACTATCGGCCACACATCAACGTCAGCGGCGCCGGCGAAGTTTCTTGGTCGTCTTATATTATACGGTATGTTGTCAGGGTGATCAGGAGTATCCTTCACAAACATCATTGACGGACCAACTGATTTTAAATAATCATCGCTGTATCTTGCAAGGCCAAGTATCGTTGTGGCAACGTCGACGTCTTTCTGAATTGATTCAATATTTCTTCCGTCGATAATATACGTAGCACTGTCGAACAACGCCATAATGCCATTATTATCAAAACCAACTCTAACATCAGCTCAATAGTCAGTATTATCTGTTTGTAAAATTTCACCTTCTACTTCAATACATGCTTCAGCGGGTAAGAAATAACAGCTTGTATCCTGAACTTGCAGCTCAGTTCGACCACGCTGATGTAGCGGTCGTGCATCATAAGAATAATATTGATAATCACGTACTGATTCATCTTTGAGAATTGGTGCGTCCATGTCGAGTGCGGGATCAGATACACGCTTGAACATTTTATTATATTTGATATCGTCTAACACGAAGACCAGTTTTACTGGCTGAGGTGTTCGTCGTATTAATCGTGCTAGTCTATCCTTGATTGCTGAGAATGCTTTACCGGCAACATTACCAACAGCACCAATACCTTTATCACGAACAACATCAATAGCTTTCATCCCCAGTTGCTATGCAATCGGTATTGCTTTTGGGGCTATCTTTCTAAATAGACTCTGAACAACGTCACCAAGTCCATCTCCGTTGGTCGCTTTATATACTGGTAATCGCGAATTTATCACCCTGGCCATGATCGGCCCACGGTGAGTATTATGTATAATCATCTTATTTTTTTGTTCCTGATCTAATTGTATACCCTTAATCAATCACTGCGGTCGTCATCGGCGATTTCATCGATGAGGGACCGATAAACATTAATATCAATGATACAACCTGTAAATAATCTCTGACAAATTTCAGCTGCTTAATTAATGATTTCTGGGGAATTATTACCTGCTCGTTTTCCACCAATCAAACTTTCTAGTCTGTCTACGTCGGCAAGGACACTATTGGGACATGGAGTAATAAGACAACTTCCCCTGGTACCTGTGCCAAGACCACTTCCAGTTGTTTCTTCTTCCTCAATACGAGGTGGGCCGAATGGCGATTTCTCTAGCGATAATATATCTCCGAGTATAGGTGCTCTTTTAATTTCTTCGACTTGTCTCGCAAAAGTTTCAAAAATCATTTTTATATGTATCGGTGATTTTAGATATACCATAGAACTTTCGAAATACAAAAGAAATCCAATATTTTTCCTGAAACACTGGCGGTGCCTGGATCAAATAAATGTATCACGATGTGGATATCCTGTTGCGGAAACCACCACTGTGTTTTCTCGAATTTCCCTACGACCCTCTTCGGTTAATCGGGCTGGTGGCTTTAGTTTTGGTTTTGGTTTTGGCGAAACAAGATCCCTTACATCACCAACCTCACAAACTTTGTCAACACTCTCAAGTACTTGTATTTCTTCTTGTATTTGTGGCTGAGCCGCAGCTATTTCAGCCAGAAGTTCTCGTAGAATCATTTTTGTTTTCTTAGTTCTTTCTGCTATTTTGCCAGTTGCTTTAGCGGTTTCCTCCAACGTGGGAAGAAGATCGTTAGTAGCCTTCATAACTGGTCCAAATAATTGTTCTGCACCTTCTGCAAATTCCACCTGAGACTCCTGACGCGCTTGTAATTTTTGTTTGACAGAATCACGGACTGCAAGATATTTTTCAATTGCCTCTAGTCGCTGAGGAGCTAATCTAGCTGTGTGAGATTCCATTTTTGATATTTATAATGATTTAATTAAGCCACACCCACACAGCAGCAGGTAGGGCGACGACAAAAGCTGAGCACGCCTTGAAAAAAGGAAAACACAGGCGTCAAAAATAAAGTAACAGAACAACATCATGGAGTCTATCTCCGTAGAACGCTTTACATATAGGTAATCGCGAATTTTTCACCCTGATCATGATCGGCCCACGGTGAGCATTATGTATGATCATCTTATTTTCTTGTCGCTGATCTAATTTATACTCTTAATCACTGTGGTAATCATCGGCGATTGCATCGATGAGGGATCGATAAACATTAATATCCATGATACCACCTGTAAATAATCTAACAAATTTCACCTGCTTTATTAATGATTTCTGGGGAGTTATTATCAGCTCGTCTCCCGCCAATCAGAATTTCTAATCGTTCAACACCTGCAAGGGTGTAATTGGGGCATGAAGTAATAAGACCACTCCCCCTGGTACCTGTACCAATGCCACTTCAAGTGGCGCCGGAGAAAGAACTTGAATCCTGTCATTCTTTCTCCTCACCTGTTGTATGAAGTGGTTGTTGTTGTTGTAGTTGTTGCTGTTGTAATTGTTTAAGGTAATTGTTTATTCCGTCATCAAATGCAGTATATCTTAGATCATCGTTTCGGGCCTGATCAACTCTGTAGCGTATGCAAAATATCCATTTGTACCAGGTTTCACGACTTACATTATCATTGGCGTACTCGAGTTTTAGAAATATTTCTCTCTGATCAAAGCTGTGCACGGCAAGCGCAGGTAATCTTACTCCGTCAATATTTTACATGAAGGAAATATTCCTTTCGGTAAATTTATCATTTACTTCAGTTTTGACTCTTGTTTGGTTTTAGTTCTGGTTCTGGTATATGAACCCTTATATCACCTATTTCAATACCTTCAAGTATTTCTCGCATCGGTTGAGCAGCAGCTATTTCACCTGGAAGTTCTCTTAGAATTTTTGTTTTTAGTTTTCTCTGCTATTTTTCCAGTTGCTTTACCGCTTTGATCTAACGTGGGAAGAAGACCTTTGGTAGCCTCTGTAACCGGTTTAAATAACTGTTCTGTTTCTTCGGCAAATTCTTCCTGTGTTTGTTGACGTTCATCTAAGTTTTGCTTGACAAAATCACGAACAGGGATATAGTTTTTGATTGACTCTAGTCGCTGTCGAGCTAATCTAGCTGTGCGAGATTCCATTATTGATATAACAATGATTTAATTAAACCACGCCCACACAGCAGCAGGGAGGACGACGACATCGAGTGAATAAGCGGTTAAATAAACAAACACGCCGTAAAAAACAAAAACAAAAATGTCAAACAATAAAGTAACAAAAAATAAGCCAACCCAAATAGAATAATTTCGGGTCGATTGGAGGCTTCCGTTTTGACGTTATTGACGTTAGTATTTTCATTTCTGTCGGAAGCTTTATTTTTTAGCAAAATCTCCAATTGAAAATGTTGTAGGATTTGCTTTCCCTGCTGCTGATGCTCTGAATTTTAGGTAATTAGCTTTATGCCCAGAAAGTGCTTTCTGTCCCCAACACCCTAAAACCTAAGTAACTAGATTAATTTCACGTGGTTTACCTATTATATTATAAGAGCGCCTAGACAATATGCGTACCAGTCACTCATAATTTAGCCCATCCGACACCTCAACAATATAATCTTCTTCACCAAGTTTGATAAAAAGCTTTTCATGAATGCAACATCCACATTGATCGCAATCGAGTGTTGATAAATGACAGAGGACGACGAACAGCCGACGCAAGGTCACACCATAAACTTCTTTAGCCTTCCTCATGTGAGCTGAAACCAAGTAGGTTATACCTGCATTTAACATGCTAGTGTAATTTTCAATTTCTCAATCTTTACCTTTCTACTCAGTTGCTGATATTGCACTGACTTAATTATATATTAGGTTAATGATATTTTAACATTAGTAATGCTTCTTTAACACTCTTGTCCCGTCCGACGGCAAATTAATAGGTAGCTTATTTGTACAGTTTAGTTGCACACAGTTGTACAGTTTAGTTGCACACAGTTAGCTCATATTTTTAGAAATCAATGGAAATTTTTAACTTGCCAGTTTTAAGAAATGTTTGTTTTCTTTTCACAAACAACCTTATATCTCTACAATAACTTTGAAACCAAATAACAGTTATGTATATGACATGGATCTTGGCCTAAAATTTGTTCTCTATTTTGTTCAGCCATGTCCTTGCGTAGTACTGTGTTGGGTCGACACTTCCTTCACTCTGAGTCAATACTCTTTGAACAGCGGCACGATAATGAAAAACTGTCTAGAGCAGGTCCAAACGATGTAGCTTGTAATCTTAACCACGCTGGCACTCTGGAACATAAAACTGTATGTGGTAGATAAGTCATGTACAATATGACGGAACTCTGGAAATAAACGAAGGTATTTGATAGTTAAGATATATGAAAAGCTAGATCCTTTTACTAATCTGATCTAAGTTGGAAGTGTGAAAATAAAAGAAGGTACTTGATAGATCTGTCATATATTTGAAGCTATTTGTAGTCTAGTTTCACAACGTACTAAACTGAACATTGTAAAATACATACCATCATCAACATTTCAATACGTTTGAATCTAGATCATATAGTTTTCTCTGTTTCACTACATACGGTTTAGAACTTTCGGATGTATAATGAAGGCCTTCAGCTACATTCCATTAGCCCTACTGCATGTTGACATCATCCATGTAAACCATAACGAGTAGGCCGACAGCAACGGCCGTTCATGACACTGGTCCGATTTCTTCAGACTGATGTAAACTCTGATTATAAACAAGCTAATGACAGTAACTATACTTGTTATTGTGTAAGATAATTCATTCTAAACATTGTACAAATGGGTCCAAGCAGTGTAATAAAACAATGGAATAAAACTGTTTAAACAGAGATGTATATTCATCTCTAATAAGTGGGGGGAGGGGGTTATCTTGAGTGCTATTTTTTCTATTAGTAATAAAATTACAATATTAAGATAAACTTTTAGTACTTTGTGTTAATTATGACGCATTGGAGCGATGTCCAATGGCGAAACGTTTGAGGAGGTGAAATTAGAGCCGAAATTTACCAATACCACACCACATACACCAGTTTAATGCCAACATGTAATACACTTACAGGATTTGGTTTTGCGAGACGATATTGGATACATGTCTGTAGCCGCGATAACAGGTTTTTATTGGCAATGTGTGTATCCTTACATACATTCCACCTATTATGCCTAGCATCTCTAAAATACCATATTCCACCGTAATGGGGTGTAACATATATAAGTATTATTTTTATTTAACTTCATACAATCTTGCCATTGAGTGCATAGAAAGTGTAAACCAAAAACAATGCTATAAAACGAAGTCAACGAAAGTGTAAGCATTATAATCAAGACGGACAGAATCATATCACGTGTCTTCACAATTTGGTCAAGACACTTTAAGGGAAACAAGTCACATTTAAAACTGAGTGAACAAGTTAAGGTATTTAGAAAAATAAAAGCAAGTCAGGAACATATTGATACTTATTGTGTGAAAACTATGTGAGCACTTAGAAACACATTACATATAAGGCACGTTTAAACAATCACTGGAAAAAGCATTTATAATTGCAAGTGAAGCAATGTATAACAAACTTGTCGCTTAACTTCAATTGCATGCATTTAGTCTTTATTAGTTTAGAAATTACATGTTTCCTGAATGGAAACTTCTGGAAATTCCATTTTTGAACAAATGAAGCAAGAAGCGTAACCGTCGCATTAAGTTAAAATGAATTATGATTACATTCGTAACTTAAAATTAATTATTATGATTAAATCCATGAGTTAAGTATCTATATGAAGTATAATAACCCGACCTTCAAATAAATTCTTCAGATGGTCAATCATACCTCATGGAAATCAACAATCCAAGCCCTTGATAACTCCATACATTGTCTTCTTATATATACTATATTCGAGATTATTATTTAATTAATTGTGTCGAACAATGAGATCTTTATTTAAATTATCAAAAATATTAGAACTTTGACTCAACTGTGACTAATACTGCATCGAAAGAGTATGTGTGTGAGAGGGGTATAATTCAGTCAAGAGCGTTTTGTATAGACGACGTCTTACTATATGAAAGGAATATAACTCAACCAAGGGAGAGAAAGATTCATTACCACTAAAACTTAATTTTAGACTTTCCTTGAATGCTTTTGCAGCTTAAAAACAATTCCACTTTATTTTTTTAACTTGACAGTTTACGTAAGTGCTAACATATACATGATTTAAACTGCGTTTCCTCTGTCTTCAAAGTCATTTTATTTTTACCCATTCCATACCCAAGGTGGCAAGAAGAGCATAACTCATGTACGGAGACAATACGATATACCAGATTATTTTTTGCATGCATTTGCATTGTGCAACCTCCAGCTGGAAGCAGGTGGCTTGATTATCTGCATGTATTTGCAGACAGATCCTGTTACAATCCATCGTCGTTTTTATTGGTCAGCTGCCCAATCCCTGCTCTCAGTTCTCATACAGTTTTGAATTTGTTTCAGATCTCTCACTTAAATTTTTAAAATTTGTTTTTGACCATATTTGAAATTTTGGTCACGTCTCTAAGTCTATATGCAGAGGCTCGTGCATGAGTACTTATTTCAAATTAATTTATTAAACGAGACAAACAATTCAGACTTGTTTCATAGATTGCATTTGCATTGATCACAAGTGTACGAATCTATATATCACCTGAAGAAAAATACATACTTTATTTGACGAAACCACAAAATAGTATCTTAGGGTAATGAGTTCAAAATACATTCTAAGCCCGATTGCCTAAACTTACCAAAATTAAGTCCATATTCACGTGGAATATGGTATAAGTACTTCACGATACAGCATATACCGCAGGATGGGGGAACACATAAGTTATTGGCTGAGAATGCGCGGGTACTTATTCCTACCACTTACCCTGCTCTATAATTTGTATCACACAAAGAATATTGTCTAATTGATTTATTGCATGACCTGGGGTCCTTTCTAAATCCAATATGACAAACTTTCCTTTTACACCGATGTATCCTACGTTTACCGTATAAGCATCTTTCCTCGGCATCCCGCTTCTGCTTCTTGTGTTACGTATATGTAATTTAATTATTTGTTTGTTAGTTTTAATTTTTTTATTGCATTACATGTTACTGCAAGAAATAAAAAATATTTTGATCCAGAATTTGGTGGAGAAGAATGTTTTGGATAAAAGTGTTTTGGCTTCGGTCAGTAAGTCTGTATCAGACCCTGACATAAAAGTAAAGGAATTGAAAATGAAATACAAGATGGAATTAGAGTTAAGGAAGCTTGAGCTTCAGAAAGAAAAAGCGGAAAAACAAATGCAAATGCAGTCGTAATTTTCACAAAGACACAGAACAGATGCATTTACAGAAAGAGAAAGAGAAGCGAGAAGAAGACTTCTCAAATAATGAAAGACGCTGAGAAGCTCTTGTATCTCTTAAAAGTTTAATAGAGGTAGTATTGGCCAAATCACCCAAGATTGATATGGAACCCTTCGACATGAATGGTTCATTATTCTCCATAATAAAATCAGATTGGGGTTTATTAGACCCAACAAATGTATTGCTTTGAATACATGACCGTGGCCTTGACCTCTTAGAAATAAGAGCATTTGGGATAGGTATATCTTGATTCTGATGCCTATATTTCAGTTTGAAGCAATCAGACATAACGTTTCCTTCCTTCCTGCAATAGGTACACGTATGAAGAGACAAGGATTTTGAATCAAACTTATCAGAAGCTTGATTTTTAAAAGTTGTGCCAGACTGAGTTTTATAATGACCCGTATTAGGCCGAAATACCTTTGTACCAGAAGACTGTTAAGTGAATGACTTGCCTATAACAGAAACATTCTAAGTTAAGAAATACTTATCAGCGGCACGAGCAGACTTTTCCAAGGTTTCGATTTGATCCTCGTAAAGATACACATAATGTCACTAGGGCTACAGTTCCTGAACTCTTCAACTAACATGAGTTTTCTGAGACTTAAGCAATCTTTGTTAAGATTTCTAGAAGAGCACTACCTATCACAATGTTGTGCTTTTTCCCATGCAAATTGGACATCAGTGGATTTTCTAGAGTTCCTGAATTTTTGCCGATAAACCTCAGGGACTAACTTATAACCCTTCAAAATACAGTCCTTAACCACATCATAATCAGAACTCTGCTCTAATGACAGTGAGAAATAAATATCACTAGCTCTACTAGTAGGTACACATTGTAATAATAGAGTCCAATGCTCCCTTGGCCATTTCAAGTTTTCTGCAATTTTGTCAAAGCGAGGAAAATATCTATCTTCTTCTGTTTCCAGAAAAGTGCACTAACTTGATATTTTTGAAAACATCAAAAAGTAGGGGAGTGTTTTCCTTTTGCCAGCTCTAATTCTTTTAACCGAATTTGAAATTCCCTTTTATCCTTCTCTCTTTGCATCTCTCTCTCTCTCTCTCTCTCTCTCTCTCTCTCTCTCTCTCTCTCTCTCTCTCTCTCTCTCTTCAAAGAGACTTTGCATTTCTCCCTTTCTTTCTTTAAATTGTAAGTGCATTTATTCTTTCTGCAAATGCCTTTGTCTTTCTCTCTCTCTCTTTCCTCAATATCTGATTGCATTTGTCTTACTTCTCTTTCTCTTTTCAATTGTAGTTGTTCTATATGAAACTGAACCTGTCTTATCTCTAATTCCAACTTTTCTAGCTGGACTTCCATTTTCAAAATGTCCAAACACTCCTGGGTAAAATTCAAACAATTCTCTACTTTTGATGTGTTACGACCCTGTAGTTAAATTACATGTGTGTTAAAATTTGAATTCCTTCTGTTTCTTTCTATTTCATTTTTATTTCATTTTTATATCATTAAATATAATTATTGTGATGATGATTATGTTAGCAGGGTCTGATACTTTGTTAGAAACATCGTGTTTATTTAGAACATAAATGTGACTCGCGTAAGAACGATTTTTGTATGACGGTTTTGTCGTATTAAGTAAACAGTCGGAAATAGCTATATAAATGATTGGCTATGACCATGGTCATTTCTAATAATACTTGTTGACATTCTATACTGCGGTGGCGAGATTTCGAAATCGTATGATTTCTTCGTGCGTGTACATGAAATGACGTATTAGTTTGCTTTAAATGGTCAGGTACCTGCGAAATAGTCTAGAGTCATATTTTAACATCTTAGAGAGTCACATCATAACATCTTATAGAGTTTTAATACCTTAAGAAGAAGGTATTCTTTTGTGCTGGAAAGAGTTGTTCGTTCGTACGTCTTTAGAACAACGTGTGTTTTGTTATTGATGATTGTACTTCGTCTACCTTCTAAATAATTATTTTTCCTGGAGAACTACACAACTGGCTTGGGACAAAGACATTTGCTGAAATTAATTTTAAATTGGAACAGAACAGTACAAATTGTGATTCACAGTGAATATTCTGGACACTTGTGTAAAACCTTCTTCTGACGTCGTCATCCGCCATCTTGGAACGGAATTGAGATTCAGACTTCAATTTAGAACTGTTTATTCACAGGACTTATGTGTTTTTCATAATTTTAGGACAAATTTTTGGATCTTCTTCGTAAATCGTAAATCTTGTTTAATATTTTTACCTTTTCACCGTGTTTTCTAGGGAAATAAATTATTTTTGTTAAAATTTACAAAGCTTGTTGTAGTCACTCTTTTCTTTATGTTTCTTTAAACGAGCCGATACGTAACAGATGATATTGTGAAAAGGCCTGTTGATTCCAATAAAGATTTCAAACAAATGTGAAATAGTACGTGGGATTTAAAATATTCTGAAAACTAGGGTAATTTAAATTACAAAAAACAATTTCTGAAATATTTTAGCCAAAATTCCTATATACCGGACAAGCCCCTAATTTTCTCTGTTACGTGACTAGGCTCGTACAAAATAACAAAGAAAAGAATGAAGCCAACAAGCTTTGTATATTTAAACAGAATAATTTATTTCCCTAGAAAACACGGTAAAAATATGAAAAAGGACTTATAGTTTGTGCATATAATTCAAAAATGAATCCTGAAATTTAAAAATATAAGTCCTATCAATAAAATGTTCTGAATGAATCGAAGTTCGAATCCCTATGAAGTTCCAGTATGGAAGGCGATGACGTCAGATGAGGTCGTTGTACTGATGTCAACAGTTCCTCGTTGAATCACAATATATAATGTTCCAGTTTAGAATTCCAGAATAAATTTCCATTAAATGTCTTGTCCAAGAATTTTGAGGAAGAAAAGTATTTTCCAGGGTGAATAAATTATTTTAAATAAAATAAACTAACCCGAACTGGTCACAACACAAAAGACCTATGAACTCCAAAGGTATTATTTTACGACTTAGAAGAAAATCTCTACAAAATATCCGTTTTAACCAGCGATTTTAAATCATATGATGGCTCCTGTGGTCACTTAAAATGAACAATGCAGGAAAAGCACACAGCCAATAGACACGTATGCCATGGAAGATCTTAATTTTGCTTGACCAATTTTACTATAAGATTCAATTAAAAGAAGTTGTTTATAAAATAGAACATAACCTTGATAATGACCAATCATTTTCACTCAGTGTTTACGAATTGTGAGCCAAGGTCAGGAACTAGGTCAGCTAAATATATAATATAGTAACACTACTGCTTTTTTATCAGGTCAAAACAGAAAACTGAATTTTCGAAAAAATGTCAAATCCAGTGAATAAAATCATCATTACAATAACATGTAATGAAATAAAACTATAATAAAAGAGATTTTAAAACTAACACACAAGTAATTAAATTACATATACGTAACATCTTTAATTTTGAATTTCTTCGGGACTTGAAATGAGCTTTATTCAGGACTTTTTATTACTGGTACTTGTGTCTTTAATTCTTGGATTATGTTTGGATTTAATTCACCATACCGTAAGTTCTTGTTTCTCATTTTTCACTTTGTGTTCTAGTGAAATAAATTATTTGTTAAATTTGACAAAGCTTGTTGTCTTCACTCTTTTCTGTTACTTATTTTAAGAGCACAGACTCGTGTCACATTAATTAGGGCAAGGATTCGAATTACGATTGACGATATCTGCCTTAAAGACGGCGAATGTTGTTCGACCCCAAGGGAAAAAGAAATTGACACGTATTTATATTGAGTAATATATTGTAAATTTTTAAAAAAAACAGCTCCATACTGTACTGCACAGTGGGTAAAGATAAGTCTACAGCCCGTTAGTGAACTGAAGAGGGGAGCGAGAGAGCGAGATAGACAGACAGACAGACAGATAGAGAGAAAGACAGAAAAACCGGAAATATGGTATGCTTCATTAATAAAGATTGATTTTTTCTTGTCCAATATAAGTTTCAGACTTGTCTCATTTTGTCAAGTTATTTTTCTCCACACAAAGAACCCCAAATCACAAAGCAAAAACTATTAAATTATCAAGAAGAAGACAAATGCGGAGCTGTTATAATTGGTGAACCGCAACTTTTACAGAAACATAATATCGAAATTATAAATGATAAGGAATTCTGCCAGGAAATACGTGGAGAAACCGATACGGACATACACAAATTAATAAACGACGTAATCGAAACATATGGAAATAGCCTATATAACAAGAGAAAGATTAATCAACAAATATTGAACATTATACACGTTATTTTTACTGACTTCCAATAATAAACAAAGTAATATCATCATAGAAGAAATTTAGAAGCAAAATTGAGAATACGTAACATTGAACAGGCTAGAAGATTCCTATGATAATAGGGACAAAGAGCTGCACAGAAAGACTAAGTCGTATGCTTGATATTATATTGAAATTACTGCCCAATGAAGTTCCTAGCTTCGTAAGGAATTATATTAATTTTGTCAACCAATAGCAAGACAACGTCAATGAGGGATGAACTATTATTACTTTAAATATAGTACACTTATACACCAATATTCCGCATGACCTTAGGACAAAAGGAGTGACATTTTGGCTCGACAAAAAACTGAATGCATTAATTCCAGATACAGTCATGAATTTATAATTAAATCCTTTAAACTAGTATTTCAGTGCAATGTGAGTTATTTTGATTGAGAAAAGAGGTACAGCTATGACCAACAAGGTAGTTCCAATTTGTGTGTTTGAGTGTGTGATTTAGATTTTTAACGTAGCTTTAACAATTTTACAGTCATATCGCTATGATGTCTGCAGTGGGACAGCTTATAGTGATGTCTAGAACTGGGGCATCATGCTGCAGACTTTAAGCATGATGTCCCACCCAGTCACATTATACTAACACCAGGCCGACCAGTCCTAACACTAACCTCTTAATGCTGAGCGCCAAGCGAGGCAGCTGTTAGTATAATTTTTTTAAAGTCTTTGGTATGACTCGGCCGGGGATCGAGCCCACGACCTCCCGCATTCGAGGCGGACGCTCTAACCACTAGGCCACCGGAGCGGTTCGTTAGTTCTTGGATACTTGGAAGAAATATTATTTAACAGAATGAATAATAAACACGAAAAACGATTAGGGGATTATATCAGAATGAACTGAAATAATTTGTTTAGACGACTGCTTCATCATATGGAATACGCACATTTTCCAATAGAAGACTTCTTTCAGGAACTTAATAACCTGTATCCAGCTATGAACGTCGCAAACAATGAATGTGAAATAAGCATTCCTTTCCTAGACATTCTCGTCAAACTATCAGGAACGCATATTAGTATACGCTCATTTTTTTTTTCTCCGTTAACTTTACATTGTCAGAATCGTCCAATATTTTACGATATTGCACTCGCACGCTCAATTCATACTGCATTCACGCGAATAAAGGAACTACTTTCTACTGTAAACAAACAGTTTGTTTCTGAATGAACTAAAGCAGATGTTTCGTGGACTGCCACATACTAGCTGCTTTGGCACATTCCGCGTTAACAGTTTAATACAATGATTCAGATTTAGGCTAGCTATAGACTTCAGACAGGGTCCTTACAAATAATATGCAAGTGACAAGGCATAAACTGTCTTCTTTAGATGGTAATAAGAATGGCAAAAATATACTTACAGTTTTACTTCCTGAATTTACTCAAAATGTACTTTCTTAGTTCTTCAAATCCGAATTACATGGATCGTGTCATGTGTTCTCAAGCTTGGTTATACATTTCGAAATTGTACTGTAATTTCGACTATATTAAAAAAATAAAAATTACATCCTCCTTACTGCACTCAAAATCTCAAAATGAAATAAACATTATAATTCCATAGCGTCTTTCGACAATTGCAAATGAAAGACTTTATATTTTTCCCACATTATGATTTGAAACATTCAGATACATAACGGAAACACACTTGCAGATGTCAACACGCTTCTGCCTTGCTGCTTCAGTCCGATGTAAATTTTGGCTACGAAACGTTTCGTTCAATTCTGCTCTAAGAAAACATGAGTTGTCTTCATTATTCATTCATGGCGATGGGAAGATAAATAGAAAGGCAATATATTTTAGATTATTTTAATGGTGGATTCCTCCCCCATATATTCTTGAAACAACTGAAAGATATTTTATCAAAATGTAATAATGGTTTTATTGGATGCATGCTATAATTATCAGTTAATAATTATCCCAACCTATGCATTATTTTCAGGCATACGTATGCATTTATTCTTAGTGTTTCTGATGAGAAAGGTCCAGTAAGATAATTATTCTAATATCCCAAAGAGTTAGATCCAATCATTAGACCCATTTCTTAAATACCCCGTCCACACCAGGTATATTGAATTTTCCTGCAACCGATTAATTTGTACGAGTTCTTTCCGACTGACATACAAAATAACGATTTTCGGGTTTTTGAACGGACGTGAAGATGGTCATGCTTGCTTTCACCGCGTAAAAAAGAGCTACTTGATACCTCCTTCTACCTGAATATTGTTTCACCAGTAAAAAAACTGAACACTTCACTTTAAACCAAAGACTGACTTTGCTTTGAAACGCTTTGGACCTACCATACTAGCAAACTCTAACTGTCCAGCCGAAGTAGAGTCCCTAGTGTATCCTTGCAAGAGACATTTCTCTTCCCCATTTTTTCAGCATGATGTAGCTCATAACGTATCAATATTGCTGTTAAACAGATCGACAACATCATTGGTTTCTCTTGTAATGATGCACAAGGCTTCTATATTCATTTGATTTTAATTTATTTGCACAATAATGATGCATTTGATGTTATGGATGACACACAAATTGTATAAGCTAGGTATCATTGAATATGTGAGTAAATATTTATTATACAATTTGCTTGCTTATTTCGTCTCAGCAAACTTAGAGACACATTTTGGGACATATATGTATCTTAGCGTTCTCTGTGTTATGTCGGTGCTTGTATCTATAAGTGTTCAGTGTTCCATTTAGAATGTCATTATGCAGTTGTTAGAAAAGTAAAGTTTTCCAATTCACTACTATACACACGACACGATTCAATGGACTTTGGCAACGAATGTCGTTACTTTCTTCAGTGTCCATATGTGATTATGTATAACACGATGTGTTGTATGCATTTGTATCAGATGACACAAGGTGTTCAAGATGCACTAAATATGTTAGTGCAATTGTTAAACGTTTGCCTATTCATACATTTTATAACACAAGAATCAAAGTCGTCTGTCAATACAGACGTTTGTGTTATGATTGTTTGTAGCAATATTTTGATCTTCTAGTATCTATATCAGCATCCTATATAACATCTATGAATATATAGCATGCTCTGTAACAGATCTTGAATGTGTACATTGTTTCACCGAACTACAAAATAGTATCTATGTTGGGTGTTATTTTCACTTAAATCCATTACTTCTCTGAGAGAAATAAAGCTATAAGGTCAAGTAGCCCTATGATTGGACTTTGGAAGTCCCATGTAGATTGAATGTGATGAAAATAACAATTTATGTTTCATTTTCCTTTAGTGAATGTTGCCGAGGATTAGAAATATTATCGCATTATCCAATGGTTTATCATATTTTTATTCTCACCTAACATTTCATTCTTACTCTTCATAATCTTTCAATACCTTTCAAACTCGTTTGCAACAATGTAAACTTTTTTACGAAATTGGCATCGGGAATGAAGCATACAACTTAAAGCATATTCATTTCTGCATTGAAATATTGCATTATACACAATAGGTACAATAGGTGTTGAGATGACAACAAAAATCTGGTTGCTATTAATACGGAATGTTTGATATTAATATATTTATGAATACTTTTAAGGACTAAACAAATCATGAAAATGTTAACTTATGATCAAAGCTGTATTCTCTACAATAAATATAAACTGGAGTTCTTGGGATATAT
>JAECUM010070140.1:0-35731 GCA_016617855.1 Megalonaias nervosa | reverse complement strand
ATATATATATATTGTTACGTGTAGGCTCGTACAAATGTAACAGAAGAAAAGAATGAAGTCAACAAGCTTTGTATATTTTAACAAAATAATTTATTTCCCTAGAAAACAATGTAAAAATTGGTAAATAGGACTTACAGTTTGTGAATATAATCCAAAATGTGATCCTAAGAATGAAAACACAAGTCCTATCACTCATGTTACGTATCGGCTCGTTTAAAGTAACATAAAGAAAAGACAAAAATAATATATTTCCCTAGAAAACACGGGGAAAAGATAAAAATGTGAAACAAGACTTACGATTTACAAAGAATATCCAAATATTTGTCCTAAAATTGTGACAAACACACTAGTCCTGTGAATAAACAGTTCTAAATTGAAGTCTGAATCTCAATTCCGTTCCAAGATGTCGGATGATGACGTCAGACGAAGGTTAAACACAAATGTCCAGAATTTTCGCTGTGAATCACAATTTGTATTGTTCTGTTCCAATTTAGAATTAATTTCAGCAAATGTCTTTGTCCAAAGCCGGTTGTTTAGTTCTCCAGGGAAAATAATTATTATTTAAAAGGTAGATGAAATACAGCTATCGTCAATAATAAAACACATGTTGTTCTTCATATGTACGAACGAACATCTCTTTCCAGCACAAAAGAATACCTTCTTAAGGTATTAGAATCTCTATAAGATGTTACGATGTGACTCTCTAAGATGTTAAAATATAACTCTCTCCCCTATTTCGCAGGTATCTGAGTATTTTAAAGCAAACTAATACGTCACCCCATGCACACGCATGAAGAAGTCATGGAGATTTCGAAATATCGCCAACGTAGTATAGAATGTCAACAAGTATTATTGGTAATGACCGTGGTCACAACCAAACATTTACATAGCTATTTCCGACTGTTTACTTGCAAAGACAAAACCATCATGCAAAAATCGTGCTTACGCGAGTCACATTTACGTTCTAAATAAACACGATGTTTCTAACAAAATATCAGACCCTGTGAACATAATCATCACCATAACAATAATTATATTTAATGATATAAAAATGAAATAAAAATGAATTAAAAATGAAATAAAAAGAATTAGAATTCAAATTTTAACACACATATAATTTAACTACAGGGTCGTAACACTAAATAGTTCTATTAGAATCCAGGTTCGAATCTCGACGACGTACAAATATGGAAGGCGATGACGTCAGATGTGGTCCATGTATGAATATCAACAATTCCTCAATTGAATCACAGTTTTTGTTTCCGAATAATTCCAGAATAAATTTCCATGAATATCTTTCAGAATGTTTTATAAGGAAGTCAACATGTTGAGTTTACAGGAGAATAAATTATTAAATCCAAAAATCAGATAAAAACAAACAATCTGGCAACAAATAAAAATAACAACTTGTTCCTTCAAGATGTCAAAACGACTCTGCCAGACGAATATTAAGAATACGTATTTAAACCCCAAAAACATCATTTCAAGTCTCGGGAGATGGGTCATGTGGTCTCTTACTACAAGACATCTATCAAGTACGCCAGTGTAACCCCACTTGAGAACCAATAATAAAGAAAAGTTGTTTACACATAGCGATCACGCAATCAAAGTATGGCCCTGATACTTACCGATCATTTTAACTGCCTGTTTACGTTCTTGCCAGCCCAAGACGAACTAGGTTAACTAAAAATAATTCTTATGTAACACGTTTTACGTCTTAGAAAAATAACATTTAGCAAAAGAAAATATCGAATTACTGAAACAGAAACAGAATTTCGAATCCTTTCAATAATCATTACAATAAAACGTAATGAAACAAAAAATAAAATAAAAAAGAATTTTAAAATGGACACACAAGCAATTTAATTACATATACGTAACAATATAGATATATATATATATATATATATATATATATATATATATATGTTATATATATATATATATATATATATATATATATATATATATATATTTTCAGTCATATCGCTGCGATGCCCGCAGTGTGACAGTTTATAGTGATGCTTAGCACTGGAGCACATGCCGCAGACATGTAGCATGATGTCACACCCAGTCACATTATCCTGACACCAGGCCAACCAGTTCTAACACTAACCTCTTAATGCTGAGCGCCAAGCGAGGCAGTTGTTAGTACCATTTTTGAAAGTTTTTGGTATGACTCGGCCGGAGTTCGAACCCGCGACCTCCTGCATCCGAGGCGGACGCTGTACCACTAGGCCACCGGAACAGTTTATATGTGTGTAGTTTTTGAGTATCTTAATTGACGATGTGTGCATACGTCCCTATTTCTTTAAAATGTTCTATTCGTCAGCAAATATCCAATTCTAACTGGTCACATTTAACCATGTGTAGAGTATTCTTAGTTTTGTACATTTGTTGAGATCTACACATAGAAAATATAAACATTTTACTAAAAATGTATTTTCTCATTTCGATAGCAGTTTCTTTTCTTTCTACGTCATGTACAATGTTGTTTTTTTCAAGCAGAATATATAGCACGTTTGCAGTAGTATATGTATCTAAGAGCTTGTTTACAAAGAGTGTTCTCTTGGGTCCAAGTGACGGCAGTGACTCCTGATCTCAGTGGAATATTTTCAAAATTAGCCACTAAAGCCGTTCTCTTGTGATAATATAAATCGATACTTTAACTGCATAATTTACACTTTCTGCTCTTTGACATGATTCTCTGTCACTTGCAGCTGGCTTTTATGTTGTCTATTTTGTATTTTATGTTTTCGTTAACACAACATAGATGTTTGCTGTTTCCATCTGTTCAGTATCTTTGTCGTTCACTATTTGGAAGATTGTTTTTGCTCATGCTACCTTTGGTTCTTAAGATCTCAGGATATTTTAAATTCTTAAAAGGAAAACACGTTTATTAGAAATAATTGCTCATTGGAGATCATAGTATCACTGGTGTTAAATGGGTTATACATATTTACGTAAGGATACAGACAGGGATATGACGTGTTTATTCCCTGCGTCAAAACATAGTGTCCCGGTTTTAATCAACACTCTATTCAAAACTCAAATATATTTTTTGTATCTGTTGTAAATAACATATGTTTGATAGGTACGCTGTGTCTTTGATATACCACTAGTTGCTTAAAAGTTACTTAAAAAAGAAAGCTCGGCAAGCGTGCGTCAGTGCACATATCTGTGTTTTCTTCTCAAAAGTATTTGCTCCAAACATTCCTCTTAAAATATTGTCAAATGTTTATGAGGCGAATGGTGCTAAACCAAGTGCTTTTTTGTTAATTTACACTTAGTACAGTAGGTCAGTTTTAGAGGAATGTCATCCAACACACATTTCAGCATAGAGATCATGGTAAAAATGTTTGAGTCGAAACTCTCATATCTGAAACATCTTGATCGTCAAAATATCAAAAGTAGAACAAATCCTTGTTGATAATTCTTCTCTAGCAATTAATCAATAAAGCACTGTATGTCTTTGTCGGTCTTTCTGTCTCCATTTGTGATCTTGTGTCTGTCTCGCTATCTCTATTTTTTCAAAACAACAAATACTATTGTTCATTGTCCTGACTCAATGACTTTTCGGTTCTCTTTTTTGTACAGAAACGTTCATAGTTTATTACTATCTATCATGATACATAGGAGAAAATTACAGATTATATACTGATGTAATTTTTCTATACCTAGTACTAAAGCACGCTTTGAGCCATCTTTCTATCATTTCACTGTTAAATAATATGAAAGTACTTATAACTATGGACCAATATTTAGTGCGCTGCGATCACAATCCAAACAACTTTCTCATGTGGCAACTGTCACAAATGTGGAGGAATGAAGCAAATGTTTGTCAATCCTGCTCCGTTTAGGATTTCTTTTTTTTATAAAAAAACACACTATTTTTGTTCCTTTTTAGACTTCGCGAAACTTTCTTTCATTGTAATCGAATATATTCAAGTATATTCAGATCTAACAAGTTTAGCTAATAGTTATATTGACTTGTCTGTAAATCTTGATGAAATTGTTTTACAATTTTCTCGAAAAATCATATTCTACAAGTAGACAAAAATGCTTTTGTATTTTCATCCATGACTTGTGTAGAGATTCCATTGCAGACAATAATGTTTATGGTAAAAATACACATATAAGCAACGACGTACCGACTCTTTGACTCTCTGTTTCTTCCGTTTATAACAAGTCATTTCAGATACCCATTCTTAAAAGATCTAGCAGATGTCAGTCGGACACATCTTATTTAAGTAAATGTCCGTTAAAAACCACGATACGATTCAAGTTGGGACCAATTTATTTGGTAGTGAACATTTGCAGAGAGTGTCATACATGCGATTAGTGCAAAGACAGTAACTGAAGTTGCATCTGCGTTTGAACGAATTTATCAACGAGGACCATTACGTTGGCCACAGTTACTACAAGTTGATCCTGACAAAAATTTCTTGGTACAGTATTATCGCTGATGAAAAAACATAATGTCAAAATCAGACAAAGAACAGCCTCCGTATCCAAGAAAATTCCCAGGATAACACGCAACCGTATCAACCGATATAACTTTACGATGATCGTATCGGGTATTCCATAATCCGACGTGTCCGTATTCGACACAACTATGCTGAATATCTTCAAGGAATTCTGATTGTGTCGGCGACCATGATTTTTTTTTCTGAGCGGCGTGGGCAGCAACTGATGGAACTGTAAAACAATTATTCAATAATCTTTCAACTTCAACATCATCAGAATTATATTTCAGTGCAAGATTCTTCATTTCTTCATGAAGAGATTCTCTACGGTAAATCTCTCCATTAGGTTTTACAAATTGATCATAATTCACGGATTCTGATCTCTGAAATAACCAAACAGATACAGGATCATTCTTACTGATATCACTGATAGCATCAAATATATAATCGTCATAAAATCTGACTATTCTATCTCGTGGAAATATTGTTACAGCATCAGTCCATGCATGTGCGTTATGATCAATGATTGTTATTGGAGCTACTCTTGATGTGTATTTTGACGCATATAAAATCTCTCCGGTCAGTGTTTTTACTGTTATTGGAAATTTTGATTTATTTTTTTTTTCTAGTTCAGCGACATCTTTGATAGATGCTCCGGTATTCTTAACTGTTTCCACCCAGGAGTTTATTTTTTACGTCTTATATCTGTTAAGCCATTCCCACGTATTGCTTTTTTGAAATGTTCCATAACTCGCTCAGCTACATAATTTAACCGTGAGAATTTCATCGGTTTAAGATCTTCAATGCTGGGTTTATCATGTAACGGATATATCGCATAAACAACTGCGGTTACAGGATATTCTCGTTCATAACACGGTTTATCAATACCAGTTAGCACACCTGGCTTGGATTTTTTAGCCAATATAACAGTTTGTCCTGACTGTGTTACCCTGACAGGGTCACGTTTATCACGGATAATCCAAATATCATCATCCGTCTCACAATAAATTTGATCAGATAATATATCGCTGATCATCGAGGTAGTTGATAATACTTCTGCCTCGTTCGTCATTCATCTTAGTGTCGACGGTATCTCTGATTCTGAATGACGACCAAGTATGAGTAGCACCATCATTTCCAAATTCTTTTTTAGCTTCACGAATACGATCAGTAATATCATCATTCATCAAAGCTAGGTCTTGCATTGAGTATTTAAATTTGGATTTTGGTAATTTATCAAGATCAAATCTTGCCCCCGCCGAGACGCTGGAGGTTCGATTACAGACAATCTCTTAAATTCCTCCATTATAATAATTAAGACAGGATTTATTTAATTAGATTTTCATTCATAATATACTGATACAAACAAATAATAAATGCAACTGGTTAATGATCGGGTTTTCATCTCGCTGCAATAAACCATGCGAAAAAGAATTCTGCGGATATCATATGCAGAGTTTTCGATGGGGAAGCGCAATTAGGAAAAACTCAATTATGCGTGCATTGTGGCGGTAAAAAATACAGAGAGATGAAGCGGTATTACAATGAGAAATATGGACCATCGGCATCTCTGTTTAAAACCATAAATGATCATTTGGTTAGATTTCAGAATAATCATTCAGAAGAATGATATTAGATATACAAATGGAGCAGAATGAGTTTCTGAAACATCCCATCATTAAGAATTACGAGGTATCTCGTGATCGTGTCATCAGAAATTGCAGATTAAAAAAAAAAAACAGTCAATGGATCTATTATTAATACTGGTTATGTTATATTTAATGTTGGAAAAAATAAAAGCTATCTCTATCATCGATTCATCTACGAGTGTTTTAATGGTCCAATCGAAGAAGGATTTGTAATCGATCACATCAATTCAGACCCGAAAGATAATTCTTTAAATAATTTGCGTGTTGTTACACAAAGTCAGAATTTAAAATTCGGAAGAACCGGGTATAATAAAATTCTCCAAGATCAGTTATATCCACAGACACAAAAACAAGTGAAGAAATAATTTTTCCATCGATATATGCGGCTGGAAAATATTTTGACATTAACCGTGCTTCAGTACGACGTGTTGCAGAAGAAATAATTAAATCAGCATTTTCAAAGAAATTTAATCAGAAGATCAAATTTAGATACGCTGATAATTAATTAAAAGAATACAATTAATAATGGATACGAATTCAATTATTTACGACAGAGATAAAATCAGTATTGCTGATAAATTACCTCCGTGGACGAAAGTGAAAATTACTGAAAGAGATGATATTACTTATGTAGAATTCATTGATAGAAATTACGCAGGAAAAGGATTCTCACATTGTTCATGTTCCGTCATGCCTGTTTCACGTGATGAACGTGCGCGCCGACGATTACAAGAAAAATTCAGAGCGAGAATACACAAAGAATAACCCGTGGATTATAAATTTATTCAGAAAAATCATGAATTTACTTAGACTTAACATCATAGCTGCTGTTTATTTTTATTCAATAATATAATTTTTACTTTTATCTGATTCAGAATATATTTTTATTATAATAAAATTTTATTTTTTATGAAATTCAGTCAGATTTTCTAGCGTTGACGGGTATTATACCCATCAAAATCGTTGAATTCAGTCAGAGTTTCTAAAACATTTTATTTTTATTCAGAAATATTTATTCTGAAATATTTTATTTTTATTTAAACAAATAATTTATAATATAAAAAGTAATGAATCACGAAAACATCACATCAATTATTACTGCTATTAAGCAATTACAACACATCGGTATAAAAATATCTGAACAACTTGATCCTGAAAAAATAATGAGTGATTTTGAATCATTACAATTTCGAAAATCCGAAAATAGGTATACGTTACCCTCCGATTATAGATTCATAAAGTTAATCCAGCAGGCGATGTTACGATCGCTGGCAGCAATCACGGATACGCAAGTGAAATTATTTGTTCCTCTTTCAAGGGCCATCGAAAAGGTTAGGTCAGAAATATCTCACGAATACGAAACGAAAAGACTCTTACACGCTCGTATAAAACAGCTGAGAGATATCATGTCGATGACGGAAGAGTTACTGGCTAAAGATAAAGACGAGTGTGACTCTGATCATAGTGACAACGAAACTAACAGTGTTGTACCGAATAATAATCACGGGGGTAAAGAAGAATAATCATTTGATATTTTTTTTGCTTGATGTTTTCCGTAACTACGATGACGTTGATGACGAAGTCATTACGATCGTGAGATCTATGATCTTGCATACAGAATTAAATTTAAAGATTCTGACCTAAGGTCGAGCAAGTGGCCCGACTGGTCAGTAAGTTTGAAATGTATCCGTGATAAAAGACGACTATGACACTTTAGATAAACAACATTGATTGGTTCTGATACAATCAAATAACCTGGTGGGACTTGAGGTGTAAATGAATACAGAAAGTATCCTTGTTGGACCTGATTAGATTTTTCAGTGTCCACTTGATAACTGCCGTCGATAACATCACATACTAGATTTACAGAGATCGTTGATGTGATATTGACGATTCCCGGTGAGACATGACGGCCTTCGCTGTATGGATTATTATTGTATCGGAGAATACTTGCTGATGGGGCTATTTTTCTCCATGATTCTAAAAGTAATGGGAAGTAATCATCGATAACATCGTCGAGTTTCTTTTTTAGTCTGTCCGTGCTAAGTTCTGGTATCACAAATGTTTTGGAGTTTTTCTCTGGTTATTTTATAATGATCAAGAAATGATGTTGTAAAATAATCATATGGGACTCTTTTTAAAATTTCGATGTATCCTACGATGATAGCTCTGTTGGCATAGTTCATATCGGATCTGATTTTATTTAATTGTGCTATTGTTTCAATAATCTGTTGTTTTGTGTCATCATCGTAGAAATGCGACAATGACAAAAATAGATTTTCTAGATTAGTAATTGTACGATCATATTCAGCATTAACAACCTTAGAAGAATTTTTAAATTCGTCAACATCAAAATATTTTTCATACTCGGTGGGGGACAGTGGAGATTTTTGTATAAATACCACTCTAAGTGATGTTCTAATTACTTTAGGATGTTTTGTTCCATCACTGTCAGTATAAATTTGTGATTTATCGATTTCAAAACCACTAAAGTTATCTAGAATAAACTGTCAAATTTCTGCTGATTTTTTAACTGGTACAAGAAATTCATTCTTGGTCGGTTCAGCGGGGCCAGAATAAACCGGTGGAATCTCAGGCCATCCTAATACTGATCTGATTGAAGACTGGTAAATGTCAACGGCGTAATCTGGCGATACTATTTCAATGGCCGATGATAACCTTGGTTCGTGCACGGTACTGGCAATCTTTGATTATTTTCCTGTGATGGATTTAATTCTGCGTTGGAATTCTTCATTGATCTGTTCCATTTGGTAACTGCCCGTTGGAATACTAACTACTTGCCAGTCAGGAGTCTCATTGAATTTATTTTTATTTGCAAATACTAATGAATTATTCGGTTGTAGTCCACCGAATGATTTTGACCTGATGTTGGGCCAACAATAATAAACTCGTAATTGCACCATCGCTATCTCGGAAGCTGGTATTGCAGTTGGAAAATTAATCCTGAACTCAGGATTAGTTGAACTCGCCGATATCATTGTGGTTCTTGCTGGAGCAGTATTAGTGACGATCTGTTGTAATAATTGTTGCGATCGCTGATCGAACGATGTCATTATTATACTATTATTTTTTTAAATCCTGTTCAGGAATTTTTTCATCAAATACTTCATTGTAGATCTTTGTTATAATACTGAATTCTTGGTCAGATATTATTCCATCATTAAGCGACGAAGAAATCATCAATGATAATTTAGACTATGCGGTCGTTGCTGTGTGTAATTTCATCATGTACTCGTTCAATTTTTCATTCGTGTACGTATTTATCTTTTTCGCGATAATATTAAATATTCCAGCGATCGTGGTTGACGATGAAACAATGATTGTTACAACGATCGGCGCTGTCATCGTCAACGTTGATAATACTACGCAAGTTCAGGCAACAATCGAGGAAACCGAATGAACCATAATATCGACGACAACCGCACGTCTACGATATTTTTTTTTATTTTTGCTGTATAATTATCGATGATGGTTTTTAATTTATTATGCCATGTTGTTACTTGATCGTATCTGTATCTGTTAACGTCTATCATTATACTTTAGTTGTCGTCTAAGACAGCGATAAATTCCAGACACCACCAGTAACGTCTCGGGGGTATTTCCATTGATGTCAACGTAAATGTTTCTTTGGTGTCCTTGTTTAGCATCACCAGTAGAGGATTATGATATACATTCAGTGATGATGAAGTGGCCGCAGTAATTTCCCAACCATGCATAACAGTCTGTATAACCCAGTTACTTCTGCGGTATATTCGAGAGTGTTATCGCGCGATGTCCACGTTGATACCCCAGACGCCACCGTGTACGTGATGTTGCTAATTTGTTTGTGTGGAATTTTAATCAGATTGGTTTTATTGACGATATTAGGAAATCCACTGACAATATCATTAAGTTTTGTATTAATGTCGGTGAGATTAATATCAACGGTTGGTGGACTTTCAAAAAATTCATTAGTGGTTCTGTTTACGTTTCTGCGAAAATTCATAAATAGTTGTATGTGATTATAAAATTCAGTTCTAAGTGCGATCATTCCATCATTGATCGTCGACAACGAAGTTGTCATCGGAATATTTGTATCATCCACATATTTCTTTGTTGCGGCATCTTCATCACCTGCTGGTTCTCTTAAAGCAATGATTTTATTTCCATTCATGTTAAGTTCGCCTGTCAGTCTTTCACCGGCGGATTTTAAACGATCAGCGACACTTTTTTAAATTTCATCTCTGATATTTGCGATTGATACATTTGAGTCTCTGATTTTACCACCGTCAGTAAATACTAGAATATTGTCAGTGGTAGCACCAAGAACTCTACGAATTATATCGATCCACTTGATATTACTCGTCTTTCAAACACCGAATTTATCCTGAAAAATAACAACTTCGTCTCGGTCAACTCTAGATAAATTCATAATATCAGCAAGATCGTCTTTGGTGGCGTATTTTGATAAATCGATACCTTCCTTCTTCTTGCCGGTGAGAGCACTAGTAGAAGATCTTCAATAAATATCAGCCATTATATGATTAGCGATTATTTAATGTATATTCGTGTACAGCTTTATGAGGTGGTTTCGTTGATCTTGATACAGCATCAAGTACTGCTAGTGCTTCACGGCCACATATCGGCGGGTCGGTTATTTTTTGTGTTGGTAGCATTGAATACCAGATTGGAATATTTGAAGTCTGTCAAATATTTTAAAAATTCTTTTGGTGGTGCCAGTCCCTACGAATCGAAATAAATAATTCCACGTGGATCAATCGCGTACGCAACCCAGTGAGTGCCACGACCAGAGCTTTTATCGAGATTAATAATACCTGTTTCTTTCAGATTTGGATTTTTCGGTAATCGATCACGCATAAAAACACCTCTAAAAATTCTTTATATTTAGTTGCTTAGCAGCATCGAGTAAATCAAAGTTAGACATCGGGAAAATCAGCGAGTCCCTGGAATTCTTAATCCTTTTCCGTATCGAGACCCTGGAAGTCTCAGACCGTGACCTCTTCGTTTCCTTTTTTTTAATCCTTTTCCTGTTGCTTTCTTCAGAGCCATTCCAGCAGCTGTCCCAACTGCACCTAACGCAGCAGCTTTTGCAACAGCTGGAGCGGCTGCGGCTATTAATGCTGGAATAGCTGCGAGAAGCGGAAATATTCCTCCGGTTTTAATGGTATCCTTGATTGCACCCACGGAAAGATTTAATCGTATTCCTTTATTGGCGTGTTTAGCTTCGTTGAATCTCTTAAACTGACGTTCAGTCAACGATAATTTATCTGCACCGCTCATTTGTTCTTGTTTTAATGATATTTTTGTTCCGCATCGTGATGCTAACTGTGATTGTAATCGTTTAATCTGACCCGGGTCAGACTGACACTAACATGATGATATAACATTTATAATTTTATTCATGATCGAATTACATATTTTCTACGGGAGCATCAACGACTCTCATTCGTCCGCCAACACCTTCAAGTAACATTGTTTTATCGGATAATATAACAGCGATTGCTCTGTAATTAGGAATAGCTCCAGCATCTCTGTTAACACGAGCTGGAAAGTGAATATCAACGACAGACTGCCTAAACAAATCCAAATGTTCCAGCGAAAAGTAATAAATCGGGTACATTGTTGTAAAGTCCAGCTGTGATATTTGTAAACCAGCATCAATATTTTGATCACGTCCCATAAACGACATCAGACGATGATACGCACGCGCCACATGATTTTGAGCAAAATTGAACAAAATATCCTCCGATGGTTCTTGATGTCCGTTTATTCTCAATGAAACTTCAGACACACCGAGTTTGTCAAATATCATTGCGCTACGCGTTTGATCATTTAATCGTGCAGTCTCTTGAAATGCTACGAATATATGTCGCGGTGCAGAAACACCTTGCTGCGACGCTATTTGCCACGTAAATAAACCATTAATTGTGCTTTGAGCAGCATCTGTGGTTGTTGTTAACCATGATAGCGTAGACGTGCCGCCGCTGTCCATAAAAGAAAGTAGCCGCTCTTCTTCAGTTATTGCTGGAGTCATTGCTGGCATTCACAATGCAAGTTTTGTTAGAATTACCTTACCAGCATTAGTAGCAGGTCGCCATATTGCATCATCGTCGGTTGCTTTTGGTACGAGTACAATTGTATGTTTGGCTCCAAAAATGACATTTCGTACGTGTCTGCAGAATCCAAAGATGTGTGATAACTGTATTGCACATGAAAATCTTCTGCTTCTATCATGCAACATAGATCGACGTGCTGTGAATCCCAAGTTGAAATTTGTATTAGCACCATGAACCACCGGAGCAACGTCAGCGTCGGCGTTACCGGCATTGTTTCTTGGTCGTCTTATATCATATGGTATGTATTCAGGACGATCAGAAGTGTCCTTGGTAAACATCATTGACGGACCAGCTGATCTTGAATAATCATCGATGTATCTTGCTAGACCAAGTATCGTCGTGGCAACATCAACATCTTTTTGAATCGATTCAATATTTCTTCCATCGATCATGTACGTGGCGCTGTCGAACAACGACATGATACCATTATTAACAAAACCAACTCTAATATCACCTCCGTATTCAGTATTATGTTTTTAAAATTTCACCTTCTACTTCGATAAATGCTTCAGCGGGTAAGAAATATCTACTTGTATCTTGAATTTGTAATTCAATTCGTCCGCGCTGATTTGGTAATCGTGCGTCGTAAGAATAATATTGATAATCACGTACCGATTCATCTTTGAAAACTGGCGCATCCATATCAAATGCGGGATCAGGTACACGTTTGAACATGTTATGTTATTGGTCATCGTCTAATACGAAGACCACTTCCCGCTATCAGATTTGCTACTACGTTTTTTTCCCCCTCTTCGGCTAACTCTGCTAGTTTTTTATTTGCGGCTTGATTTGTTATTTTACTAACACTTGCAGGCATCACTTCAGTGCTGGGTAATTTTACTGGCAGAGGTTTTCGTCGTATTAATCGTACTAGTCTATCTTTGATTGCAGAGAATGCTTTACCTGCGACGTCACCAGCAGCGCTAATATCTTTTTCGCGAACAACATCAATAGCTTTCATTGATAATAGTTTTGCAATCAGTATTGCTTTCGGGGCGATTCTTGAAAATAAACCCTTAACAACATCACCGAATCCATCTCCTAAAAATCTTTCATATACAGGTAATCTTGGATTTATCACCCTGACCATAGTTGGTCCACGTTGAGCAGCGTGTATGATCATTTTATTATAATATCTAACTGTTTAATCACTATGATAATCATCGGTAATTTCATTAATGAGTGACCGATACACGTTAATATCCATGAGGTCACCAGTAAATGATCGTTGACAAATTGACGAGATTTCGTTGATAATTTCAGGCGAATTATTACCAGCTCGTTTCCCACCGATGAAAATTTCTAATCTATCTACGTCGGCAAGGACGTTGTTAGGACAAGTAACAAGACCACTTCCTCGAGTATTAATACCACTTCCAGTTGCACCTTTATCAGTATCACTTTTATCCGGACTTAATAAATAATCAATAATATCTGGGGATTCTTCTACTGGGGAATAAAATGCTTCATCGCTGGATGATGTTTTTCGTGGTTGTGATAATGATAGTTGTTGTTGTTCCTTTTGTTGTCGTCGTACTCGTTGTTTTGGCAGTGGCCGTGATGAAAGTTTTGATTGTTGTCGTATTTGTTGTTGTTGTTCTGGTGGTAATTGTATAAACGAAATATAAACATCTATCAAATGAATATATCTTATATATCTTGGATCGCTGTTTCGAATTCTGTCAGTGTTGTAATGTATACGATATATCCATTTGTACCAAGTTTCGCGACTTACAGAATCATCGGCATATTCAGGTTTTAAAAACTGTTTTCGATTATCATAACTTTTTACAGCACTTGCAGCTAATTGGCTTATATTTTTGGCCTGTCTGATATCATTAATAACACCTTCCATAAATTTATCAGACAGATTAACCCTGGCTCGTGCTCCTGATTCTTGTTGAGTATCACCCTCCGCTTGATTTATTTCTTCAGTTGGTTGAACCGCAGCTATTTTCTCCGGAAGTTCTTGCAGAATTTTTTTTGTCTTTTTAGTTCGCTCCGCTATTTTTTCAGTTTGTTTCGCTGTTTTTTTAACACAGGAAGAATACCTTCAGTAGTTTTCGTGATAGGTTTAAATAATTGTTCTGCGGATTCTGTAAATTCTTCTTGTGTTTGTTGACGCTCTTGTAATTTTTGCTTAACAATATTATGAAGCGGAAGATAATTTTGTATCGCTTCTAGTCGCTCTCGAGCTAATCTTGCTGAGTGAGCTTCACCAATCATTATTGATATAACGCAATGGTTTAATTACACCCTCTCTGCTGCTGGTATTGATAGAATATTTGGTCCTTGATACTGAATAACTCTGTCACTCATAGAGTAATGAAGCAGTTATTTCCCTTGACAGTCAAGGATAAAACGGTTCATAGATAATTAATAGTTTCATACCTATACAGTCATGTTCTTATTTGACTTCGATTTCCCAGCCCTGTATCTCTGAAAAGTCTGAGAAATTTACCTATTTCATATAATCAAACCACAAAAAAATCTGTTGCCTAAAATCAGGACGAACCACGCTATAGACATTAGTCATTATTGATTTTTGTTCAGACCGGAATGAACTGAATAATATCGATCCATGCATTCATTGCTAGATAGTTCTGTTCTGATGAAATCAAGGGTTGATAATATAATATTTAAACAAGACAGAAACGGCAGAAATATGTAAAATTGCAGATTTTATTCAGAATCAGATAAAATACTGATCACAGAATCTGCAGTGACAGAGTCAGGGCTAAGATAGCTATATATTTATTTTTGAAACGTGTATTTGTAAGTTGGAACAATGGTGCATTCGTAGCGCGTCTGACTCTCGTACTCGAGGCCTTGAGTTCCAAACCCATGACTGACACTGTCGATGGTTTGTAGCCCTGGGATGCTATTTTATTTAATAATTACTTTATAAGTGGGGACGCAAGCACCCCATGAGATTTCATGTAACCCTCACCATGTTGAACAACGTGGTGAGTGCAGTTTTGCACTTACCCCGGGGTTTGATTGGGGGGGGGGGGGGATTTACATGAAATCGCAATGCCTAGACAGCCTTCTGAATTTGTAATATTTCGTTTCACACATTAGGAATTCGCTGGGAGGGGGGGTGTCTATGTGCTTGCGTCCCTAAAATAAATAGCAGGATTATGTGAAGTCGTGACCACTGAAAGTACCCACATAGGGACATTCAGAAAGAATGCCAGCCGGACCAAAAAGTCTCAATAAGGTGCCTGTGGACCATAAGACAGGTCCTAACCGATGAAATAGTGCCCTGTGGGTTTAAGGCCTCAATAATGGACTCTTAGGACCTTATTGGCAAAAGTCTTTACCGGCAAAAGGTACCCAGTGGGATGGTAGACTATACGTCATAGCTGCTGTTTATTTTTGAATTTATAATCGACAGCAGCAGGGAGGGGGTGACCCCATGTATGTAAAAGATATTTTTGAAGCAGACAGAGAAAAAGAGGGTCTGCTCGAACAGTATATAATTGAAGCAGATTCTGGCTTAATCATAAGAGTGGTCTGTTCACCCCCCTCCCCCCCCCCGCTGCTTATTGAGAATAGTAAAATATGTTCTTATAAATTAGTCGTGGATCTGGGCACTATTTCGTAATCAATATATATTTTTTAGTCCTGCACACTGCAGCTGATACATTTTTTACTGTTAGCATTTAATAGTGTAATTCGTATATTGTTTTCTTCTCTATTTACATTCAGGGCTAAGCTGGCATGGCAAGGTGTGCAATGCGGGTAACAGAACTTCGGTTATACAGACAAAGGATTATGAGCTGACAGTGAGGACAGCAGCTCACGAACTTGGACACAAGTAAGTCAGCTCCTAGTGACCTCTTTGTCATCCACAGTTATTTTCAAACGCTTAGAACATCGGTTGCCTCGTGTAGAGTTAATTATAACCACTAGTGGACTCCCCTCCAAGGTTGGTGGTTTCTACAGCACTTTTGCTGTCCAAATATCAAGCACCAAATCAATGTATCGTCCTAACCATCAGTAGCACAGACGTTTCGAACAATGGAGACTACATAATGTTATGTGATACCTTGAACGTAGGGAGACGCTGATTAGATTTGTTCTTGTGAATGATTTTATCAGTTCTTCTTTCCCATCTAGAACAGATAACCCTGATTAACACAGAACTCTTAAATAAATCATGAAATGTTGATGATTGTTTTGATATGTTGACGGTATTTAAAAAAAACTTTAAATTGTATACGGTATATATTACATACTAGTTTTGCACTGTTCGTTGTCAGTTTATTGCATTTTTCTATCTATCTATCTATCTATCCGTCTATACATATATATATATATATATATATATATATATATATATATATATAAGTATATATATATATATATATATATATATATATATATATAGCAAGGGAGTGTGTGTGTGTGTGTGTGTGTGTGTGTGTGTGCACCGAGACAAAGAGCTCCCAGTAAAAGACCTTATTTGTCTATCGGATAGGCTTTGTGGAGGTAGTGGAGAGATAAAACATGTAACCCCGCTGCTGGGACTTCCTTGTCTTGGTACAAATTCCAACGTAGATTAATTTTTTGATGCGGTTTTTCCAATTAAATTAAGATAACACCACACTTTTGCGACTTAGTTAATAGATTAAAACCACAGTATTATCCATCAAGTATTATTATTGCTTCTCAATTTAAATAAAGGCCATCAGGTCTTATATTTTTTTAAATAAAAATCTGAATTAACATCTAAGTAGATTCAAGCTATATATGCCATTTGAAGAAAAGGGGGGAAAAAAATGAAAAAAAGTCGATTACTAGGCCTCATTGTGTAGTGATCAGATTTATACTTCAATATACTTTTGGCAATTACTTTTTTTTCGTGGAAATGTGGCTAGTGTTGTTATCACCAGTGCAATGAATGATACACTAAATGCAACTCTTCTTGTGGAATAGCATATGGACTGATGAATGAACCACTCTGATTGTTAGGTGCAGGAATTTCCATTTCTTTACCATTTTGATTCAACTTGCTGTGGTTTGTGGAAGTTTGACAAAGTGGGAAAAAGGCAATAATCCATTTTTAGTTCTTGCGATCCTTGATCGAGAGAGTCTGGAGTTTTCATATTTTGTAATCAGGGATGTGTACAGTCTGTAGGGCTGGAACATTTTTGTCATAGTGCCTTCTTCACGGCATCGCAAAGTCACTCCGATCTGTACCTCTGAAATTTCTCAGGCTATGTCATTAAATGTAGCTAGCAGTATTTGATTCGCTTCACATAAATTATTTAAAAATATTTAGGCACCTTTGGCCACATTTAATAGCAAGGACCTAAAATAAACTAGTTTCTAAAGCGTGACTTAGCGTGCATCTATGTGTCTGTATCTCTGAAAATGTTTTATATGGCGTGTTCTCCAAGTTAAAGAGACCTTAAATTGTTATATGGGTTATTTGTTTTTGGGGGGGGGGCTTATATACTTGATGTTGTTGTTGTTGCTCCTTGATTTTAAAAGAATATCTTCAGGCTCAGCAGTAAACAACAAGGGTTTTGTCTTTTAAAGTAGTTCGTAGCGCTTGTACACCATGACTGAGATGATCTGATAGAGACAATCAGATTAAGATAAGAAAATTAATGTTAGCAAAACAGCTAGTTTTCACTGTCTCATGGATGAAAAGTTCGTATTCTGAAGTATGAATAGATTAATAAGAATGCCATTAAATTCATCCAAATTTCGGAAACATGCTTATGGCAATATCCGCATATTTGCATTTGGCAATATCCACATACAAAAAAGCAGAGACGGTTGAGAATAAAAATAAACACATTCTTGACCGTACATATGATCTTCATCGGAAAGTAGATATTCAAATTGAGCTTCAAAAACACGACAAACTGTATAATAAAACATGATTGTACTAAAGAAAATTATTTATAATATTACTTGCTAGTGATCGCATAATAATCTCAACATTCATGTGTCCCAGAACCTACTGAAACTATGCCACAATTGAGTGTTCCTTGAGAAAAGCATATGGCTCATTCATGATACTAAATATGATCGAAAAGGAGTATAATGCATGCTGAATGCCCATTCGTAAACCTTTTATAAAATTCTAAAAATTGATTATTATTAATTTAATATGACAATGTCAAAACGGTCCCCCCACCCCCACCCCCGGACCATTGTAGGAAGATACGGGCGAAAATCCATGAAAATACGAGAGTTGTAGATTGTTGCTTGTGTCATACGACAATGTCTCTGGACCGATGAATGATGCTAAAGTTAAGCCAAACCGTCCATATATGTGTCTGTGTGTGTGTGTGTGTGTGTGTGTGTGTGTGTGTGTGTGTGTGTGTGTGAGAGAGAGAGAGAGAGAGAGAGAGAGAGAGAGAGAGAGAGAGAGAGAGAGAATTGTATGTGCAGTGGTAATGTTATTTAAAGCAGAATAACGACTTAGATTAAATTTAAATGTTTTCATTACCTTTTGTTGGTTCGTCGTTTCGCTTTGTTTCTCTTCCATGCTATTTTCCATTCGTCAGTACGTGAGTGCCTAAACGTTCAGTGTGTACAAGAAGCTAACGTGTTCGTAGTGCTCTACATTCTTCATAAAACAAATATGTCATGTTTAAATCATAAGTGTGTCGTATATTGATTTTATCAATGCGACTACAAATAGAACCTTAAAAAGAAAACAATCAACTTACTCGCAGAGATGTGAGTTCATTCATTCACTCGGTCAATACACAGTTGCCCGGAGTATATCTTAACTCCGTTCAAGGGGCAAATATGTGTATTGTATTTGATATAAATAAAACATATATATATCGTATGCACTCTGTATCGATGATATACTACTCGTTGTATAAATGTTTCATTAAAAGGAAACTAGGCAAACCTCGTTTCCTTTTAATGAATAATTTAAACATCTGGTGGTATATCATTGATACTGCGTACATACTAGGCACTGTACAAGGTTTATAGCCTTTACTACTTGTATTGTTTGCCAGCCTCGGAACATTTCACGACGGAGAAGATGACGCAAAAGATTATAATCCTAATGATTTGTTTATTATGACTCCCACCGAAGTGCGCAACACGCCATCGATGAATTACACAAGAAACCTGTATCTTTACTCTGAATGTTGTGTGGAATCGTTCAAGAAGACACTGAAACAAAAGTATCTGCAATGTATATCGAGACATGCAATGCAATAACCTTGCATTCGTTTTAAAATTCCTTCTGTATGTTTGCAATATAATTGTACGAACCCACTTTGGGAGTACCAGTACGTTTGGAACACCGGTAATTAAATAGCAATATCGAAATAAAGAACAGAATGATTACATTGCTTTATGAGAACGATCTAATGCCAAGGATGTCGGTCTGAGTGCAAATACACACATTTTTGTCCAACTTGAATATGTGTATCTGTCCTTATGTCTGTGGGCAAACATTAAAACATATTAACCTATTAGGTATGTAGGTAGTTCGGAAATTGAATGGGTATGTAGGTAACATGCACATTTCATAGGTATATTTGTATGTATGTATGCATAACAACAGTAGATTTATTTTTTTTCAGAGGGTGTGTAAAAAAGAAAGGCAAAGTGTACGACAGGACAGAATGGAAGGAGTACGTGGCGAAGGTGCCAGGGGAGGTGTACTCTCCTAATGAGCAGTATCATCTCATTAACGGCCCAAGTCTGTCTACTGTGGGGTATGTAAACTGTGCATGTGTGTGTGCGTGTAGAGGAGGTTCATTACTTGGGAACATAATACTGTATTATAAATGTTCTCGTGTTTTAACCTCGTTTTATTTCCTTGTAAACCTTGTTACACTTTACAACTCTCCGTGATATATTGTTGTACAAACATGAACGAGGAATGGGAAATATATAAAGATAAAGGGTTAAACATTAGATCAGCTCATTCGGCCTATTTGATATCAAGTAAAATGTATGTTATCACAGCATTTTTAAATGAGTTAAACCCCGCCGAATTTTCTTAAATATGGACACGTATATATACATTTTTTTCACCGGCCGGTGTTTTGTCTGTCTGGCACATTAGCACCAGATCACTTGTAATATTCAGCAAGAATAATGTCTCTTTTAAAAATCTCAAATTCTTCCTGACTTTGGACTGTTGACGTAATGCAAGAGTAATGTTATCCTGAACAGTTTTCCTCATAACCATCTGGCTGATATCTTAGGATACATAGCGATGAAAACCTCCGATTTTGTATTAGACAAGGAAGTTGTTCTCCAACTCTTATTTCGAGGCGCGTAAATACTTTCAAAAACATAATTGTGTTTGGAATTAAGAGCATCGTAAATATTTGGAGTTTTAGACGTTAAAGACTTTCTACCTAATAATCAAAGCAAATACGAATTAACAGTATGTGGCATGATAAGTCAAATCCAACAAATCTGCAGATGAAAGATTGTTATACTGAAATTCGCTTTTTGAGGTAGCCTTTAGAGTCAGATATAAATAACCGCTTAACCAACCAGTCATTGTTATCACCGCCATAATTGAGCAGATGATATGCTATTACATTATATTGTAGTCGATACGAAAGTCAAAATATTCGTTATACTGTTTTATCATAGAGGTGTGCCAAACACTAAAGTATATTGCTTGCATGGAGTGGAAAGAATCATTACAGAGTAAATAGAAAATACAATTGTTATTGCCTTCTGCATGTTGGATTTTGCAAAGGATAGCAGCAAATATAGGTGATTCAACAGGTTCAGTTACATATGAAGTTATAACTAATGTTATGGATTAAGGAATGTACGCAGAAAAGGTATTTGACAAGGAACTTAACCAATATAGTCATAGCGATATCTGTTCTACATATGCATGTTAAATACGAGCAAGGATATGTTACATCAGTATAAGAGTTTTAAAGAGATACACCGTTACAAATGGACAAAGAACCTAGACTAGACTATATGACTTACTGAGTGGTTTTGTTTTAAATCGATATGTCCAAGTGTAATCAATCGGTGCTGAAGTTGGGACGGCGTGAGAAGCACGGAAAGGTTAGTGGGTGGAGAGTTATGCAGTTTCCTCTGGAGACATACGAGGAATAGATAATGCCTCTGATAATAATAATAATAATAATAATAATAATAATAATAATAATAATTATAATGATATAATGACAAAAACATAAACATTATGAAGAACTTTATATATATTTATAATACCAATAATTTGGCAAATAACAGTCATTCTTGAAGTACACTAGATCGTGCAAAGGAAATCGTATGTCAGGGAGTGATTAATGCAATAAACTGAAAACCAACAGTCAAAACTGTGTTGATAGTCTAGGCGTGTTCGACCCCAACTGAATCTGTTTCCATGGCACATAAAACAAAGATAGGTAAGACTATGTGCACAAATGGCCTTGAAATTACTAAAGAGTACATAATTATTTATAATTTGTTACAAAATGTATGATGTTGCAACTAGTTGTCTTCAATGTTGTACACTAGTTTGTATTGAGCTACAAAATGGATTAGCCATATCGCCGTCTTATTTTTAATGGAAATTAGCGTAAGCATAAATTATCGCATATATTCTTTTAGTCACATCTATAGCAGAGTAAGTGACAAATGAGCAAATAAGAGAATTACTTAAATGAAACGAGTTGGCTGTAAACATATGATGATTTTATTACGAATAGTTTTTTTTCTTGTACATCTTCTTTGATTATGCCACTTGGTTTAATGTTTTAAGGCTGCGTATCTAGTACGATTCCTTTTCTGGGCATGAAAACAGTTGCAATTAGTATTAATCCACTGAAAGTATGACCAGGGAATGAGGAGTGTTCAAAAACCGGACTTCTGTCTAGCTTCCTTGTCATCCAGTCAGATCTATTAAGATTGACTGTGCAGTCTTTCAGTTTCTCCGACATACTGATAGCCACAAATAATACATCTGATGAGATACATTCCATTGTCTGTTTTGCAGTTTTGAAGTTTGGACCATGTTGATTCTATCTTTCACTAGTTTCTTGGTCGGAGCAAATTCAAATTCTGCGTATCCTCACTGGCTGGTTTTATGGGATATTCCGGATGCAATGTTTTGGATGACAACTGGATGGGAGAATATTGTGGTGTCTATAGTTGGGTTTTTATTTGATGTCTATGTCGAGTTTGTTTCCTATAAGTCCAATAATTTGGTCAGGAAAATCATACCCGAGTTGGAGACTTCAGCCGTGAATTTTACTAAAAGGGCGAAAGTTGTTTGCTTTTGATTGGAAATCATCAATATTTTCTATCGCATGAAACGATTTGTTTATGCATCAGTGATGGTAAGATTTATTCCTCTAGTCTACCCAGAAAATTGTTAGCACAGCTGGGGGCCATTTGTGTACTCATTGCTCTTCCATTGATTTGTAGGTAGTTTTCTTCATTGAAGAAAATTTATTGAGCTCCATAACTTTTATTAGGACCTGGTTTGGCAGATTGTGAACAGTTTTTGTTTTCTATGCTTACTTACCAGCCTGTATTCTTTCACTATGCAGAATATTAGAATACGGAGATGAGAAGTCTAAGGAAGTATTCATTATGTCTGGCAGAAATCGTTAGCTTGTATTGCTCTATATAATGCATTATGTATTGACCTGGAAATAAAATGGCAATTTGTGGACATGGAATCCCATGAAAGAATTCATATATTCTGACATCCTTTCTGTGGGATGTTAGTTACCGGATATTATAGGTCTGGTACGGTTTCCTTGTTAGTGGAATTTGGCAAGGAAATACAGTCATCCTGCTCTCGGGTTTTCTCTGTCTAAGTAGTCTTTCGTTAGCGACTTATTTAGTTTCGCCAACATCATCAATAATATTTGTAATGGATTTTACATCATTCATTGTTGGACCTGGTCTAGTTTTTGGTAGAATCTACCGTGACGTAGTTGTCTATTTGCTTCAATTATGTAGTCACCCTATTCATAACATCAATAGCGAAGTCATGATCAGTTGTTTTGATTATGATCTGTTCAGTTTTCAATGAAAATAGGGTATCTTTCTCCTTTTTTGTTCATCTTCTAGTACTGTTGATGAGTTTGGATGCCTACTGCATCTCATAGCAAAACATAGGTCACTGTAGCCCATATTTCACGCTACACCGAAATTAGTTATTTTTCAGTTTGCTTATCAAGATCTTTCCATAGGAGAGTTATCAGACTTGGTTCCATATCGTAATCACAGTATGATTTGACTGTATCATCCCTTTAATGTTTCAATGGATAATGTGCACGTGCATTGCTTATATATATATATATATATATATATATATATATATATATATATATATATATATATATATATATATATATGTATATATATATATATATATATATATATATATATATATCGACAGGCAGACATATACACATATACACACATATACACATATGGCCCATAGAGTAGTCTTTATTGTCTGCATTTACATTTCTATTTGATTTTCATTTCAGAGGCAAGTTCAAGCTAGTATCGCAGAAACAATTAATAATAGTATGCATCTTCGGGCTACCGCTGACTTCAATTTCATATTTTACTAGCTCTGTTTACGTTTCTGCATTGCAGGCATGAAAAAGCGAGTTTTGGAACATGTAAAGATATCGATTTAGCCACCATTGATATTCCAATATATGTCATTCAGTGTATTGCTTTTTATAGTTGATGTCTTGATTCAGTAGACAAATAAATTCTTTGGTGAGCCAGTGGGTAGCTAGATGTGTACTTATGTAGACTTATTTTGCGGCATGTCAGCAGAATACCAGCTTTATATTATTAAGTAATATTGGACGTTACAAATCGTAATAGGATATTAAATCTAAATATAACCAAAAATCGTGCAGAATACATTTTGTTAGAAATTGAACTAGCAACGTCGGATTACTCGGAATTTAGTTCTTCATGGTAATCTGTACGGTGACGTTTAGAAACCAAATATAAGATACAGCTTACGTGAGATATAATATAACACACTGATTATTCTTTCTTTTGCAAATAAATTGGGTTACATTCATGAGATATGGTCTGTAATAATGTTTAGCTGTCTGGGTTAGATGAGGTGAGGAATTATTATCTCCTGGCGTATATAGGCCACTGTTTTTATATGTTCTTTTTCAACGGCATTTCATTTCTCATGAAGAAGTTTGGTCAGGGTAAATGGCTCAAAACTATTATCCACTACAAACCAAATGCTAACTTAATAGACATGGATGGGAAAGGTCGTCTATCAGAAGATTTGTCTCACGGATGCGTTCATTATTGACATGTTCAAAGCTTGTATTTTTCACAGTGAAGTAAAGTAAAATATATTTATATCACTCACCATCATCCGGCAAGAGGTAACTCTCACCTCCACCCTTAGGTTCGTGACAATTAGCTTTGTCGCCAAAGCAATTTTTACATGTAAATAATAATGATATTACATCATATCCCTATTAAAAAAGATTATATATTTATATAACTATTACAAATGCACATTGCATGTATTAATCTGATTGTAGAGGTAACTGGTTTAAGTTCACTGGAATCTTTACCGTCATGGGTCCCTGGACCGAACTATAAGCCATGCATTCAGCTTGAATTGTTCATTATAGAACACACATACCAGGACACTTAACATATCACAGTTGGTTGATTGATTGATTGATTGAATTTTCACGGCGCACCAGCACTGCTAGGCTATTTAGCGCCATACAAAAGGTTATATCTTTAATCACTTAAAAGTGGTAAAAGGTTTCGTATCGACCAGCGATAAGAAACCAACCAGTTGAAAGTGAAAGGATGAGATGGTAACGGTGATAAATAAAGTTTCCCGATCAATGGGGGAATGTAAATGGTGTATGATAATGAAAACAGATGAAAGGTAATTAAAATTTAGGGACGGTATATAGAGCATATAAAACTGCTCAAAGTGATAGCATAAAAGCTATAGCTTGTAATAAATGTTTACTTCCTTCAGGAGGTCTATAATACAAGACACTCTAACTGTATCAAAGAGCTCCCTAATGTCATGCACATTGTAATACTGATCGCGTGTAGGTTGGAGGTCGAAACACTCCAACATAAAGTGCTTAACGGTGAATGGTTCATTGCAAGATATGCACTCCGGTGGGTCTTCTCCTTTTAGTATGTGCGAGTGGGTTATAGAAGTATACCCAATTCGAATTCTTGCAATGACTACCTCCTCCCTACGGATGTTTCTGTAGAATGTAGTCCATTCTCCTAGGGTTGACTTGATGGCATGAAGTTTATTATTCACTGCATCATTCCATGATGCCTGAAATCTCTGACGTAAAGATTCTTTGATCCTAGGTTTAAAATCAGTAGACTGTATTTTAAAATCAAATGGTTCACGGGATAGGGCCATTTTAGCAGCGCGGTCTGCTTTTTCATTACCTTTAATGCCAATATGGCTGGGTAACCAACAGTATACTACATTGTGGGAGGTACTCAGCTTAGTATTTTTGAGGAGAATATTGGCTAATAATGGGTTCCCCAGTTTTCTATTATGTAGTGACTGAAGTACTGATAGTGAGTCGGAGAAGATGATGCTGTTAAAAATGTTTATATGTCTGAGACATAATCAATTTATTTACATTACGGCCTTCCTTGTTTAGACAGGCTCGTGCAACTTTGCTTCATCTGCTTTGTGTAGCAGTGCTGAAATATCTGATTGATAGTGTAGATATAGCTTTAGACCGATTGGGTTCCTCAATATAAAAGATGGTATATTTTAGTTCAAGGTTTTCAATCAGTTCAAGATATCCACGTGGGGTTTTCCTGTATGGCACGTGATTGCGTGTACGTGAGTGTCTGTGTATTGAGTGAAAGAGAGGTGGGAGGGACTGAAATGAATTTATTGAGTTAAAAGTGATATGCTCGATGAGAATGATTTGATAAAGGTAGTGTCGTTTGGAATAGATGGGGGATGGACTGACCATATTATCGTTTTTATTGTTCATTCATCTGTTTCTCTGTTTACTTATTAGACTGTCAATTCTATATTGGATCCAGTATCGGGATCGCAATCGAGATTGAGAGAGAGGCAATACAAATATATTGGAGTATATGTCTGCGGAATAGCCAAGGTATTTACATTACGTCCTTCCTTGTCTAGACAGGCTTTTGCAACTTCATATCATCGTCGTTGTTAAACAATGTAGACAATCTTATTGATAGTGTATACATAGGGTAACACCGATTTTGTTCCTGTATATAACATTGTCTATGTTGAAGTGCAAGGCTATCAACCAGCTCTAAAGGTGGTATACGTTTTTCATTAAAAGGAAACTCGGCAAGCCTCGTTTACTTTTCATGAACGATTTATACCTCTCGTGGTGCCTTTAGTTGGGAAAGGTGTGTCAAAGAAGAAAAAGTGGACTGCATTATCCAAACATTCCATCATCAGTACCCCGCGGAGAAGGACTGCCGGTTCCTGATGCACCAGAATTATTCTCACTTGAGTTAGACGTGGAAAAGGAAGAGGATGAAACTTCTAGCCCTGAACCATCAATGCCACATGACCCATATTTTCTCCCATCCTCCTCCTCTGAACCACAGATCATAACACAAGGTGAACTGAACGACCTTGTGAGGGATTTGGACCTATCCAAGAGTAAGGCAGAGCTGTTGGGCTTCAGACTACAGCAATGGGATCTCCTGGTAGGTGATTTAGGGTTTCCATGTTCCGTGACCGTCAAAATGATCGTGTCCTTTTTCTTCTTCATGGCAGGTGATATTGTAGCCTGCAACAACATCTATGTGGGATGGCAGCCCTCAACATTGTTCATGATCCTGATAAGCTTAGACTGTTCATTAATTCATTGAAGACTGGTCTTAAACCTGTTTTGCTGTATAATTATAATGTGTTGCCATCAATTCCAGTTGGTCATGCAGTCCATATGAAGGAAACCTATGAAAACGTGAAATAAAGTTTGGGGTGCATACACTATGACCAACATCAGTTACAGCTTTGTGGTGATTTGAAGGTTCTTGCTCTCTTGCGTGGTCTGCAGACTGGATACACAAAGTACTGATGTTTTCTCTGCGAATGGGATAGTCGTACGAGAGATTCCCACTACATCAAAAGAGACTGAATATTCTGAGAGTCATTGGAGTTTGGGAGGAAAAGTGTTCAGTATCCGCTACTTGTTGAATCAAGGAAGATTTTGTAAAATTTCCAAGGTTAAGTGAAGCTATGATAAAGGAAGGTGTCTTTGTTGGTCCTCAGATTCGTGAACTTCTTCGAGATGATTCATTTGACCGTGCACTGAGTGACACGGAGAAGGCGGCATGGAAAGCCTTCCAGTTAGTGGCAACACATTTTCTCGGAAACAACAAGGCAGACAACTACAGGGAGTTGGAGGAAAACCTCCTCAAGGCATACAAAAGCCTTGGTTGCTACATGTATCTAAAGATACATTTTTTTTCCATTATCATCTAGAGTTTGTTCCACTGAACTGCCGATCAGTGAGCGACGAGCAAAGCGAGCGATTTCACCAGGACATTGCAATAATGGAGAAACTCTATCAGGGCAAATGAAGCCCATCAATATTTACAGACTATTGCTGCACTAACCAAAAGGCGCCGAGTAGACACTGAATAGGAACTATACTATGTACTTAAATATACATAATAGTTTTTTGCCTTTTGTTTCATAATAAATTTTATTTATATAACACTTTTGCTATTTTGTATATTTGTTACATAAACAGGACAGGTGAAATATTCTCACGTAAAGTAACCATAATCACGTGAAAATACCCAGGTTTACAATTCATGATTAAAGCTCTATTATCTACACAATATACATAGACGTAAAATCTAAAATCTTAAATATCTTGGAAACAACAGCCGATCAGATGTTTTAATTGTCATATTTGAATTCAGCACATCAAAATCCATAATATATAGATACTTTATCTCTGAAGTATACGACTTCTAAAAAGTTGTAGACCAGTGTTATTTGACATCAAACGGAAATTTTCAGATTTTTTATTGTTCGCGCTCAGTTTTGAAAGTTCATGTTATTGCGTGTATTTACTTTCTAACACCATGGGTGGCACATGAAGGTATTTTACCACTAACGCGAATGTGACATACTTCACAAGGAATAGAGCCACTTCTCTTTCTAATTTTGTCAGCATGTACCCAGCTTGTATCAAACACCACTCTCCACACATTGCTGTCCATAATTTTTCGTCTTCCTTTTAAGTAGCAATTTAGACTTATTTATCATTATTTATAAATTAGCCGATCCAATGATTTCTTCTGCTACACGCGGACATCCAGAGTCTGATTTTTCATTGTTTTCGCCGGCAATCTTCATCGAGTGTACTTTCTTAGTGGATAGTGGGGTTTGGCCCTGCCGCCTTAATGGGAACATGAAACAATATCAAAACTCAAAGGAAAAATAGGGGGCCTTCGGTTCCCGCTCCCTACCGCTAGGAAATAAAAATGTGCATACTACGTCGGTTAAAACCTGGGTGTAAGGATTGAATCAGGGTTTGACACGAATCTCCTCAGCTCTACGTCAAACTACACCCAAACAACCATTGCATAGACCTACATATCACAAAATGATCAAGAGCAACAGACAAGTCAAAAAACATGAACCTGATTGATCATTCTCACCAGCTTGCAAACCTACTCTTATTTTCAACAGCAGTTCATTATATGGAATCCGGTTCATACATAACAGTGCCTTCAATTTCGCAAAATAACTTAAAGATGGGAAATACCTATGCGGTATTTTTACCAGTGACTATGAAATTGTGATAGTTCTTCGTTTCTTTGGTATGTCTATAGTGCCCGCCCACGTTTCCTCTGGATGTAGGTCATGTTGGATATTGCACAGGGGGAGAAAATATGATGTCACGTATTAGAGACCCGTGAGCTCCTCACATAACGTGAAACCTTGTATTTTGTGGATGTATATGGAGGGTGTTACATGTTGAGACTCAAACACTGGATAAATTATTGCCAAACAAAAAATACAGTGGACACAGAATTGTGTCTGTCGCGCCAATTGTATATTTGTTAACATTATTCAGTACAAATGAGAACCTGAGAATATACGATGTCAGTTAGCAGGTCGCACTTTCATGAGTATTCAGATGTTTCTTTCCGATCTTAAATTTATCAGCTCTGATGAAATTACATTTGTGTGATTTTAATGACCCACAGATAACTAAATCGCCATGTTATTGAATCGAACAATGTACAGGGAATGCATTATGATTTCAAAGTGTGGCTTTAGATGCGTAATACAGTACGTACAATTCATTATAATGGCATACATGCAATTACTGTCACACTGTCCTTTTGATTGTTTGATACATCTAACGGCCATGAATGCCGATCTTCCTGTCCTGGCAGTAGGCCAAACCCAAATGAAATAAATACGTTCAAATTTCCATTGCAAAGTACAAAGGGGGGTGGGCAGGCATTTCTATTTGTATGTATTTAGGAAGGTATGTGGGTAGCTAAATATTTTTGTTGTCGTTAGCTTGCTTTTTAGTTAGCTGTTTCTGTCGTTAAGTTTGCATGTAAGCCTCGAGGTAGAAATCATCGGCTGAATGCGTTATGTAAGTGGATACTTAGTGGGCATTTGGCAGGATATGTATGGAGATAACTGCGAGTTGAAAGCCAGGGTAAAAAATGATATTATTTTCATTATATTTAAAATGTCAGTACTTTTGTTTGTTTGGGCTTTAATGTTGCTTCCAGGTAGGTCATTGTTATTGCCGCGCTTTGTTATATGCTGGAATAGCTTTCTGCACTTATCATCGAAAGTTGTCTTATGGAACTACATTCTTCTGACTCTGAGATTCTATGGTGGCAGTTGTATGCATGAAGCTTTTCGATGTCAGTCGCCTCGGAATAAACGTACGTCATTTGCAATAATGTTAGCTTTTTGTCCCAAAATTATAAATTTACATGATGAGTTATTCTGCCTTCTTTACATTGTCACAAAGCAATAATCTTTAAGTCAGAAGATAGCACACATTTATGTACAATTTTGAAAAGAAGCTAATTTGTTGAGACTATCATAGATTAAAAATAACATGTTGATTTTTTTTATATGGGGCTTTCGAAGTACTTGTGAAACTCGTTACAACTATTTATAACGCAGAGCGTTTTATGAAGATGGTTTCTTAAACACACGTGTTTTGCATTTATTCAACGCTTGTATAATGTGTTAAATACACGGTGTTGAAAAGTTTGAAACTATTGAAACATTTTATCTGGGTCTCCTGTGTCTAGTTTTAGCTAGTTGTTATTAACATAATATAAAATAGTACGAAATAATATTGCCATAAAATATGGCAAAAGACATACATTTTTAGATCCATCTGTTGTCAGATAGGTGATACAAATATTTAGTATGACTGCAATAAGCTCAACCTAACACCCAACAAGAATAGCATGTGGGGGCCCCTCGAGAAACTAGTTTCTAATTTCCTTCCTGTCGACGAACGGTACAAAAGATATTAACTTTAAAGTTGTGTTTTTTAATCAATTGGGGTGAAAGCACCACCAAACTCGCGCGGAAAGTATTCATACTATTATAATATTAATACATATAATAGGAATTAATCAACACAAACGGCTAAACATGGCGAAGACCACGCATTGTGGTCAGCAGTTTGTCGGCAAATACTACTTGATACATGCCAGTCGTTTAGGAAAGGGTGGCGGTCGTATTCTATTTGAAGTATGCCACACATCGTTGTTTTCTCTACGTGTTAATATCACTACCAAAATTATTAGAAAGTACTAGATAACTAATCAAAGGGACTCAAAGAGCAAGGGGAAACCTATGAGGACAAATCATTTTGATTAAATACAAATACGCGAATTACGTACTACTGTAATATACCTTTATAACGACCCGCTGGTCTTTAAGAAAGTAACGGAAAAGAGCGGAAACCAGGAAGTTTTGAACAATGCAGCAAATAATGTAGTTGCATAGAATACAAAGTCAGCATTTTAAAAGAGAATATTCTGAATGGAATTCAGTGGTGTTTTGAATGAATTCCAAACCTGAAAATGCCGAAATACGAAAGACGTTAAATGTGGTGACTTGTCATGTTCTATCACAATAATATAGTCCAACAAGTCTTTGACTATAGAGATATTAGCAGAAATTATTAATCACTGTGTATTTCCAGTGATTAATTTATATAAATACATCCTCTGAAATATTAACTTTGATACAACTGAAATTGATTCCACTAAGACTTGTGTTATATTAAAAGATAAACCAGTTAGGATCGTGGTCATTTTCCACTCAAATTCGTATACAACTTGCAACCTTAATTTCCAAGAAATAGACATTGAACTGACTAGCTGTAAACATGTTTGCGTCCAATCCAAGATGACCTTAAACAATAAAAACACAAAAACCTTGCTATGCAAATCTACAACCGTCGGGTTGGAAAGGATTGTGAAAACATGTACACCCAAGTCTATCCATTAATAACATAAACTGATACATATTTATTTTAATCCTGATTGCAAAATTCAACAAACAATTTATTTTCTAGAATACAAGGTGAAACTTTTAAAGAATTTACAGTAATGCCAATTAATCGCAAACAGTCGAAACGGTTATATCGGTAATCTTAATGAATAACACCTTAATTAAATTCCATTGTTGCTCCAAATAAGATCCAGCGCTGAAGACGATGCTATGCCCGTAACCTTGAGTAATCTAATCTACCAGTAGCTGGAAGCGTGACTATGTAATAATAGTTATCCAACTAATTACTGTAATAAAATACAGGATGCCTTGTCATAGTTCACTAAAATTCCAAATTAATTTTTCTGTCAAAGAATATCAGTTAAGAGCCCAGTTCATTTCTAGTGAATAAATAATAAATAATTCGAATAAATAAATTCCACACAAATAAAATACTGACCACAGCAATAAGACTGATGTTGCATTCAGTTTTTTCTGCAATCTTTTAAGTTAACTAGTTCATATAGCTCTCTACTTGACATAGATCACAATAAGTATTTTCTGAAACTACTACGTTCATTCTAGAATACTCTGGGTTGTTTACAACCTAAAATATGTTACTAAAATGTACACTCTTTGCGAGTTCTGTAGGTCATGCAAATTTTCAGTTCTTGTTTGTATTCATTATACCTGTTATCCTCTGCTAATCTATCAAAGTAACACCAAAATAACAAATTCAATTCAACGTTGCAATATATCACAAAGTAAGTGAAGGAGGACATAGGAAAGGCATCGGCGATGCAAAAGGTTTTGCTAACAAGACCCAGTTGCTAAAACCTTGCAAATTACAGAAAGCACAACAAATTGGTTGGATGTGTAATATATTTAGACAAGAAATAGACATTGCACTGATCAGCTGAAAAACTGTTTGCCTCCAATCCCAGATAACCTTATTGTATAATAAAAATAAATGTTCCCTATGTAGTATGGTGTTGCCAAAATAGCACGACATTCGGCAGGCTCACCTCCAGCTTAAAGTATAGAGAAAGGTCAATTAGATTATACAAACTGAATATAAATAGCATATTGTTCTGTAAATCTACAACCGTCAACATGGAAAGGATTGTGAACACATTTACTCGCAAATCTATATCTTATTTAGGAGTATAAAATGACACATATTTTTGTTAATCCTGATTGTAAAATTCAACAAATAATGTATTTCTCTAGAATACAAAGTGAAAATTTAAAACGCACTTACAGTAGTGCCAATTAATCCACAAATATTCGAAACAGTTATAACACCAGTCATAATAAATAAAAGCTTAATTAAATTCCATTGTTTTCCAAACAAGATCCGGCACTGCAGACGATGATGTGCCTGTAACCTTGAGTGTACTAATGTACCAGTAGCCGGAAGTGTGACGATGTAATAACATTATTCCAATTATTCACAATAATAAAATCCAGGATGCCCTTGTCAGAGATCACTAAATCTCCAAATTTGTTATTTCAGTCAAAGAATAGCATTAAAGAACACCGAGCATTTCTAGTGAATAAATAATTCGAATAAATAAGCTCCACACAAATAAAATTATGAATACCACAATCAGACTGATTTCTGCTTCAGATGTTATTCCATTAATGAATGATCTTTCAAGTTAACAAGATCATAAAGCTCTCTATTTGACTCAGGTCACAATTAGTGTTTTCTGAAACTACTACGTCTGTTATATTGAAGATTCCATTCTAGAACACTCTGTACTGTTTACAAGCTAAAATATGTTACTAAACTGTAGAGTTATGTTATTGTGAGTTCAACAAGTCATGCAAATTTTCAGTTCTTCTTTGTACCCATTATAACTATTATACTCTGCTAATCCATCAAAATAAAACAAAAGATTTGTACAAATTCAACTCAGCGTTGCATATCACAAAGTGATTGAGGACATAGAAAAGGCATCCGTGATGCAAAAGAGTTTGATAACAAGACTCATTCACTAGAAATCTTACAAAATTCAGTAACATAACAAAATTGTTGCACCTGTAACATATTTAGAAACTAACGTTAGAGAAATTTGTCAGTTATTGCTTAAAAAGTTATAAAGAAGTTATCGTTGTGTTTAAGGACTTAAGCAATTCTTCAACAACAGTAGTTTAACAATTGCAGTTATTACATATGCTACATGAATGACTGAAACATCAATGCATTGAGAAATAAAATGGCATTCAAAACTCTTGTTTCATCACCACCCACTTCGACAAGCAAATAAATAATAAATAATCTTATTGGAAAGTCAGGGTCTTCCTAGGCAAGCGATATGATTCATAGGACATACAAAACATTGGAATAGAAACATCAATCGAAAGTAAATGTTGTTAAATCTTGTATAATTGTTTTGCTGCAGAGCCACAACGTTGAAATCTCTTTCCTGAAAAGTAAAAAGGTGGTCGAAGAATGATGTGTATATATCACTAATGTTTTCAATACTTTTCAAAATGTTTTATATGTTATCATTATATGAAAGCAATGATTATTATATGTAACTGAATCAAATGCGGTTTAACTTAAAGTCACTGGGAGAAATTACAGCAATATCAGCTTGATTATACCGTCTCTTTCCATGTCTAAAGACCATACTTTACGTCCCTATTGGACTTTTATGGGGTGAAGATAGAGAACATTGTCAAACCGCAGGGAAAACAAACTGAACGTATTAATTGGAGTTTTTGTTTCCTCTACTATTAATATCACTACCAATAATATTTGAATTTACAAGATAACTAACTCGAGGGAGAAATAGAGCCAGGAGAAACCTATGCTGACTGATCGCTTTGACTAAATACAGTTACGTAAATATTCGCCTCCACTCTAACCAAGAGAGGAAACATAGAAATAGGAGACAATATTTACGATATTCAACCAGCGAATGATGCCGTCACACGAATACAGTTATTGCAATTCAGGTTCTTCTTTTGGCAAGAAATAAGGTTTGTAGGACATAGCAAATATTGGAGAAAAAAAAATCAATCGAAAATAAAGGCTTGCAGATCCTCAAATATGTTCAATATGGAATATTCTTCTCCACTCTAACCAAGAAAGGAAACATAGAATTAGGACAAAGTAGTTACCATATTCGACCAGTGGATGTTGACGTGACATCAATACACTTATTGGACATTCATGGTCTTCTGTGCAAGCGATATGTTCTACAGGACGTAGCAAATATTGGAGGAAAAAAAAAGTCGAAAATTAAGGTTCGAAAATCTTGATATACATTGAGCATGGAATATTCAGAAATATTGTTTGCATTGATTTTTACTGCAGAGCCACCAAGCTAAAATTGTTTTCCAAAACGAAATTACAAAGATAATGGCAGATTAATAATGATGTACAGATATCACTGATTATTGCAGGCTGTCCAATATATTTGATCTAGTATAATTATTTTATGCTGTGGGTATTATCTATCTTGTATCAATTACGTTTTCATTACATTCCTCTGGTACCTCTAGAGGAAAATGAGACTGGGAGAAAGTACGGAAATATGAATATGATTAGACGCCCTATTTCTGTCTCAAAGGAGCTTCCTTTAAATCCCAATTTCGTCTTGATTAAAACAAACGCAGAGGATATTGTCGAAATGATGGAATATAAAAATAGACTAAAGTCATGTTCTTTTACGTGTCGTACACTATGCCATCTTGCAAATGAAGGAGCATCGAGTAGACAAAATGTAGAGCAAGAACTTATAGCTCCTTAATTAACTGGTTTGAGTGAAGGTAGAAAACACTGTCAAAATGCAGGAAAATAAAGCTTCAAGTATTATTTATAGTTCGTGTTTCCTCTGTTATTAATACCGCTACTAAAAATATTTCAAATTATAGGAACAGTGATGCAAGGGGTAAATATAGTGAGAGGAAACACATTCTGACTGATAGTTTTGATTAAATGCAGAGACATATATATATATATATATACATATATATATA
>JAECUM010070139.1:0-28160 GCA_016617855.1 Megalonaias nervosa | reverse complement strand
ATATATATATATATATATATATAAAATGTGCTGCATATTCCTATGTTGCATTGGTAATCTAAATTCTGTTTGCCTGAATTGATGCCAATTAGACTTTATAGACGTCGTTCTAATGTCATCTAACGGCTGTTATATATAACTGTTTGATGAACTGTTGGACGTAAGACCTGCTTTGCTTACATTTGTATACATTCTAGTTTTCTCTCTCTCTCTCTCTCTCTCTCTCTCTCTCTCTCTCTCTCTCTCTCTCTCTAAATGAATAGATCTTAAAATGTGTCAACACTAATGACGTATCGAGTATGCCTTTATGTACTCAATGAAGAGGCGCCGTCAACAGTACATACAAGTGAAACTCAAACAATAAAATCAGGCTTCGATTATTATGATTTTAGTAATTAGTTTTCCACATGAATCATTCAAATTGTCAGTAACATAACCTACATGAAATGTTGCTATTCGATATTCTGTGTCACTCAATCTGAATTAAACGAGACTTTAATTTAAATCGAGATTTGCTTGCGCATGAGTCAGCAACTCAGATTTAAGGTCAATAGCCGATGTAAACACATGTGGGTTTTTTTTTGCGGATAGGGATTAACACTGTGCGAGTGAGTGCTCTGAAAGATTTAATGTCATTGTTGAAAAAAAAAGTTAAGTACAAATAAATTTATTAATTGGAATCTAGCGGTCCGATAATCTGCCTGCTCTGCAAAGGTGAGGATGTATTTCAAATCGTGCTTTAGATAGTTCCTCCCCGCCACCAGAAATGTTAAAAAAGGTAGAGAACAACGTTTTGGTCTAGTGGCTAACAATCTAACAAGATATCACATGGACACGTCAAAATATACCGGTGACGTCTCAATGACGAGCCCTTGAACCGCGATATATAGTCGGGTATTTTTCACTTATTTTTGATTGTATTTCAATTTCTGTTAAGGGAAGTGATGGTGGATCCAGTCAACCTGCTCGTTTATTAGAAAGCGTGAGGCAATGAACTAAGATTTAGATGAAACAGGTGGCAAAGACATTCTGGAGGGAAATGAGTTTTATGGTACGTTCAACCTCAGAACTATATCATGTGGCTTACAAAATGGGGTTTTAAAGCTAAAACGCGAATTGTCTTTGATTTAGATATATGACATGATAGTATTGACTTTTGCCGGGCCAAGAGAAGTAACTGCTACAACTCGTGAACAATTCGTAAATAAAATTCTGTATAGCCTGCAATGAGTGCTATAAACGACTCGCAACTTATACTAACATCAGAAATTTGGTGAAAAGAGTTGGCGTAGTGTCTAAAAATGATTATGCTGTAATACATTAATCACATGTTAGTTTGGATAAGTATACGGAATCTTATAACCGTGTCGATCACCATACACCCTGAGCCGGAGGCTGTCTGAAACGTAACTAAACATAATATCGGTTCGTTAATCTTCTGTTTAACATCTGCGTTATAGTAAATCAGTGGTTTTCATAAGTACATGTCCAGCTTTTGTCAAGTGGATGCTGTTAGTTCGTGCATTTGCGATAATGCTAGGATACATCACTTTTCTTCGGGACTGAGCAAAAGTATTGGCATGTGAATCAATGCTGTGGATATGTTCCTGTAAGAACTTATTTCGTGGCTCAACGCATTTGGCATGATAATATTGTCCGACTGTATGCACTCGCCGCATAACAATTAGCACCACAGTGCTATTATGTCGCGAAGGTTTTACCTATTTTAAAAAACTTTTGAAAATACCTCTTAAAACTATATTTTCATGGAATGCATAACTTGTAAACCAACGCATGTAATATCTCGCGTTCTTTTTGCACGATAGCAATTATGTGAGTAAATTATGTTTCACCGAGAATACTTACCCAAACACATTACGTTAGGAACATTAGCCTATTATCAGGCGAATCCAGCCCTACTAAAAGACTCAAATCGTCTTTTCATGTCCACTTCAAACAGACAAAGGGCAATAACTCTTGCCTATTACCTCCCTTGGCACCGCGAGGTGTTGATTGCTTTTAGCTGAACGAGACACTAATGAGGATGATCGCATAGCCGGTTGGTTGGGAGGGTTTTTAAGTAATATGATTGGGTAAGTACTCTCGAAGAAACATAATTTACTTAAAACTTTGCTTTCTTCTTTGAGTACGTTCCCCATTACGTTATGAGAATCAATAGTAGGAGGAGGGGATATTGAGCGTCCGATCTGTATCTCGGGTATCATTCTACGGAAGAATAGATAGATTCCCCATGTGAACGATAGCCCGTGTTCCTATTTACACAAGAAACACAGCCTAGGGTTCAATAGATGAATTTTGGAATCTTTTTAGCTACAAAATTTCTCTGGCGAATCCACCGAAGCCAACATGCAGTGTTGATCGATTAAGTTTCGCCTGGTGGCCGTTTTTGCTGCAGACACCGGACCTACCAGATTCAAGGTTTGCCTCTGCAACGTTAAATCTCTGAGATAAAAACTCGGGAAGGTTGACTCCTCATGCCAGCCAACAGCTTCTGTAATAGCTCGGATAGAACGCGAGGCTCTCAGAGATGGCTCCAATCTCGTGAGCTGGAATCTTTATGAGGCGACTTTAATCGTCTGAGACCTCAGAGTACGCTGAAGATATAACCACTTCAGCCAAGAAGTAAGGGTTTGTCGTTTGATATCCTGTTTCCCGGCCTTCAACGCATGCATATACTTGTGTCTGTGGTGTTTCAAGTAGTGTTTGAGCGCACAAACAGGATCTTACATGGCTGCTGATGTCGACCTGCCTATGGAAGAGAGGGAGTGAATGACGACTCTTTGCTACCGACTGACTGTGGCCTGTTTTTGGCTACAAAGCCTTGCTGTGTCAATAACCCTCTGGCAAGCTTTTTCACATACGTATTTCAGCCGAGCCCAACGTACGTGTAACAAGTATCTAGACCGGATGTTATCTTGTTCATTAAACGATGCAGTTTTGACGGAGAATTTTTCACACCAATTGACCTTATTTTATGCTGATAAAGTGCATCTGGAGTTGCAAATGCTGAAATTTCCTTTGCTCTCTCGGTGAGTGGAATTTGCCAGAATCCTTTGAAAAGGTCAAACGATATTTTGCATTTCTAATTTTGTCAAAAGTATTCTGATTTGATTGTTCGATTATTGATTTTAACTCTAGGACTTCATGACTTGCCTAACATCCCATCATCATACTGACTGATGGATACATAGCATTTTTAAGAAGACGGAGCTTTCAACCTTGTGAAGGAATCTACATTCTTCAGACAATGCACTTAATGATTAACGATATTCAGAGTAAAGTAATGTGAAAAGAATTTGTACAGACATATTGGATAATTAATATGTTTAAGAATAATCCTGATCAATTTGCATTGATATATTCGCAGTACATTCAAATACGGATTGTTACTAATTTTAATTTAGTTTATGTCATCAACCTTTCTTGATATTTAAAGTCACAGGCACTTGATTCTATGAGTAAAAACAAGGAAACCCATGATAGCACCCTTCTCTACTCCCCATTAAAATAAGGTAACTAACTCTCGCGGTTCGAAATTAGACACTTCGATGATTCTGTGCTAATTATTTTATACTATCCGCGCATTTAGTCACTCACCGACAAGAGTGAAATTTCAAACGTTTCATCCATGTACGATTTAAGTAAATTACGGAGTTTTTAACGGCAACTTTTATTCGAAGTGGATGCCCCTTTCTAACGTTTAGCGAGTTGTACCATGTGCTTTGCTTACATCTGTTGTCCTTTTAATGCTAATGAAGTGTAATGCCATTTTTGCAGACAATTATGACCACAAAAACAAGCACTTCTGGCTCAACTGATAGATATACTTTTTGATTATTCTTCAAGCATATGGTTCATGATTTAATTTTCCAAAAAATCTGGATAAGAACTGACATCTAGATATGAAATAATGTGGGCAGTGCCTCTTTCGTAAGGGCTGATATTTTGGGGTTAAATGTTTCAAATGATGAGTCGTAATATTTTGTTTTTGCATAGATGTTTCTACGGGGTTTATTTGTTAGAGTTGGGCTACATGTATCAAAAGTTACTTTATTAAAATTATTTAGAGCGCAGCAACCTTTGAGATGAAATTTAGACATATTTAAGGCCAAATATACCTTTGTTTCCGGTTTTTAGACTAACTCTAAATTTCGCCTGCCATCCTTAGAAGAGAAAACATGAATTGTGTATTTTATAAATATTGTGACCAGTCTGGATTCATTTCATTCATAGTTAACTTTATTCAACATCATGGTCATAAAGATGCTTTCAGTTTTTTTTGCAGTATTTTAAATATTTACTGCTATATTAACTACATAGCATAATTTACGAATGGTTACCTTTGCAATATGTTGGCTAATTCTGGTTAGCTTCAAAACAAATTGCAGCAAGTTATGCAAACACACTCAAGTGTTTTAAGTAATTAATATTATATAGAATTAAGGCGCGAAGCTGACAATTGCATCGTGCCAAATACAGTTGGGTGATTATTGCATCTAAAAAGAAATAACCTTGAAATTTCATGCTTGTGATACTTGTTGGATGCATGCTTAAAATTCATTTCAAAATACAAAAGATACCTGTTGACATTAAAATTTTCTGTCTGAAAATATTACAGCTATCAAAATACTGATGTGTTGATAAAAAGGTAATTTTCTGCCCCTAGAATACATATCAAACTATCGTGTAACATTGTTTGTTGAGTAATAATGACAATGTTTGCTCTCGAAAGAATAAAATTGGGTCATACCAACAGACCACTGTTTAAGTATGAAACCAAACCATTGACATTATTTTTAAAAAAGATAAGCAGTATTTGTCTGTATGTGAAGTTATAGTCCATTAGTTTTTTGACACATGCATTTACTAACTGACTGGATATTATTTTTCTGAAATATGTCACATATCGAATAAGTAATTTCATGCATACAATATCAACTATATTCTCTCTCTCTCTCTCTCTCTCTCTCTCTCTCTCTCTCTCTCTCTCTCTCTCTCTCCAACCATTTACGCAACTTAAAATTTATAACTTCTTGAACACTTTCAGGTGAATTAGTTACACATCGAAAGTGTATTAATAAGCAAAGTCTAGACATCCGTCACCCCGCATACAGTTTTCCTCTACATTGGCGTATGCAGTGTACATAATTTTAATTCAGGGTGCATCGTTAAAACATGTCTGCAGATAAAGTATTAATCAAGTACCAAGGTGTCAATTACGATGCCTTCGACCCAGCGACATACGTCTCCACATATTACAGCAGCATCACAGGGCAACACGAGGAAGGAGATGCCATGAAATTCTTTCATGATGGCCTTTACGAAGCCTTTAAACCAGGTATTGACTTTACTTTTTCTTCTATATATATTTACAATTTTGCTCATTACACAATGCATTTTGGATATGTGATTTCAAATTGAATTTATTGTACTCGTAAAATTGAAGTCAACTGTGGAAAAATGCTAGTTAATTGTGAAAAATGCGAGTTAATTTTGAAATGTGCGAAGAAACATTTACTATCTTTTAGCGGTTTGCAAGTAGTAAATTGTTCAATGTTTTACACCAAATCATTTTTATAAAGCCTAAAAGTAGACGAATAGCAAGCAAAGTAAATGTAATTCTGAAATGTAAAATGAGGCATTCTTTGACACTGATTCCTTAACTGAGATAAGTTTTTTCAGCATCTAGTCTAAAACTGTGGCAGTACATGACCTCTTCATAATACACAAGGGCAGCAAGATACTTCTTTTGTACCTAACCATTTTATAAACATAAAAGCATGAGCTTGTGTGATTAGTTTGGAGCATGATAATGAAATTATCGTGATGCAGCATTCCAATCTGTTTCAGAACAAATGTCACTTTTTTGTTTTTGAAAATGCATCAGTTTGGGGATATGACTAATGGCTGTGGTTTATAAAACGTTTCAAGTTTTGTTAGTTCTTTTGAAAAAAAAAATTGTTTTTAATATCCATTTGAACAACATGTATCTTAACAATGTCTTCCTGCTGAGTCCTACAAGTTCTGGTTTAGTTTATCAGATTGTAGCAGGGTTTTTTTGGCAGTGTGTCTTAAACCTTTGTAAAAGGTAATTAATCTCTTTTCCAAATAACATTGGCTTCTGCGAAAACCTGAATCAATATTGAGGCTGTACAACCTGGTGAGTAGTCTTGATGTAGCAAATCTGGCTGATCGCTTTTGGATGTTTTCAAGTTCATCTTGTAACAGGTGAGTGATGGGTCCCGAGCTGTACAAACATAGTCTAAACTGCATCTATCTAACTCTTTGAAAGCAATCTCTGAATATGATTGGATGGACTTTTCATCTCTGGAAGCCATATATTTTTATCTGATTTTGATCAATTTTGAAATATGGGCTTGTGTCATCAAGACCTTGTATAGGTTTTACAGTGAGATACACACTTATTTATAATGAAATCTTGCACCTGTTTGGCGGAATTTATTGCCACTCTATAATCCCTATTTTGTGATTCTATTTTGATCAAGATAGAATGAGCGCTTTAATGATCAAGATCTTGTTTCTGTAATGAATGAAATCTATGCATACTTATGACATGATCTTGTATGCGATTCGCTTAATCTTTTACCACTCAAAAGCAGTAACTCTAATCCTGTTTTAATCAAAATTGGAATGTGGGCTTATATCATCAATATTTTGTGCAGTTTTGAGAGTTAGCCGGATCCACACATATTAATGAGTGATCTTGCATGGGTTTGAATAAGCTTGCTAAAATATGTTTGACTTGTTCGTTTAGTATCATTAAGATTGTGGATTACTTCGATGATGAAAAAGAGACTGTGCATACTAAATATGAATGCAATTCATAAATAATTTAATTAGTAGGTAAAATCAACATGATATAACATTTTGGGGATAGTTTACATAGGATGTGTTCTTAAAATACTATATTAAGACTTAGTGAAATGGTCAGCTGCTAATATGTAAGCTCTGTGAGCATTATTGGGCCCAACTGAGTCGCTTGTTTATTAAACATTATCATAAAAATAACAATTGAATCTGAATAATTAGAATGTGTGTTGTGGTAAAACCGTTAACATGAGTTTTGTGCATGGAGAACTAAAGGTACTTGAGCACTACTTTACTTGCCTGATACCTATAATAATATAACTATTATTTTCCTAAAGGAAAAAGAATGCAGGTAACAAGACACCAGTTTATTAGACTGTAACTCTGCAAACATAGCAGTAGAAAATTCAAGGAAGATGCATAATTTGTGATGGAAATTGATGTTTATGGTTTTTAATTTGCCAAAAAAATCATGAACGAATTAAAGTTTAGAATTGATGAAATGGAAATGGATACACCTTATATTTTATTGAAGCTTAGTTGTTACTGACTGTATACTGGTTTATATAAGCTGATAGAAAGACGTAATATACTTGGATATACCACATTCCTTTCAAAGATCGCAGGTGATATCTTAATTCAGTTCAAAATAACAAGTTTTGACTATAAGGTGGGAGTAGTATACTGAATAAGAATCGGTGGACATCGGCAGTGTAGGTATTCTGGTCTAGCTTCACATTTAAGGACATACATTGTATTTACGATTTTGAGATGTTTCTTATATGTAATTCCACCTCATCACTGCACATTGTTCTCTATGAGGAATGTCACTCTCCAATTATGCGTTTCATATGAAATTCGTTGTTTGGACTTTATTCCGCATATTTTTCCAAGAATGTGAAATGTTATAATTTATATTACATATCATTGCATACAAAAGTCTGGTTGAACTGCAAACAACATAAACCCATACTGCATAATTCACTGGTAGATATGGGTATATGTTTGTTAAATACAAGCTGGAAGAATGTTTGAAATTTACCGACTTCTCAGTTTAATAATAAGAAGGACATTAATGGTTTGTCTGGTTATTTTGGACCATGTTGAAACTCCATTAAGTGCCTACAGTTGGTAGCCAGGGTGCATTCTGCCAAGATCGTTTTGCATGTACTGTCTGACAATATGGTACTTCTGAATGACTTGCTCTTTGAGGGCATTTTTAACTTGTTGGATATCACTTTTATCGACTTGGCATAACGTTCAGGGGTTTTTTTTTCGCGTTATGTTTGCTCGCCGGAAGGACAAATGAAATTATGAAATGGCATTTAATCCTTTCACAATTGCTATTGACAACTTCGAAAACGTTCACTGTACGGAACTTGACGATACTGGTATAAAGCATTTGGAGATTTTTTCAAATGATGCCAATCCACCATCAAATATGGCCCTCATCAGTAAAATTAGAAATACCAATAAATAACTTCTCAAAAACAGATGAACAGAATTTGACCAAATTAAAATATTATTTTGGTAGGAAGATCTCTTAAATTTGTTCCAATGATGCTGATCCATCATCAAGTATGGCTGCCATTTTTAAAATATAAGTACATGTAAACAATTCCTCAAAAACTGCTCAACAGAATATGACCAAACTTTGACAGCATCCTGGCATAAAGATAATCCGGATTTGTTACTGATCAACTATTAGATATACCTTCTGTTCGTCTAATAGAAAAACCTTGAAACCTTGAAACAACTTCTGACCAACTGCTCCATATACAGAGCAATGCGTAGAGCATGGGACTTGTAACCTAAAGGTTGTGTGATTAATATAAAACACATGCACATCCATCTTCCCACCCGCCACCACCAATGCAGATAAAACTTATATTTGCTTAGAAGTCCTATCTAGCTTCCAACAGCATAGAGCCTGATCTGCCGTTGAAAAGTGTGCCAGTAGGGTAGGGTCTGTTTTCTTTATTTCAGTGATTGCCCCTAAAAAAAACAGCATAGACTCTGATCTGTTATTGAATTGTGTGCCTGTATGTTAGGGTCTTATTTCTTTGTTCTACTTATTACTCCTAACGAACTTCATAGAGCCAGATCTGCTGGCACAATATGTGACGTCATATCTAGGGCCAATGTAGTTTTAAGATTTTTTTTTTTCTTCAGGTCATTACTGCAAAATGTTTGACATGTTATTAACAAAATTTGTTCTTCTTTAACAAATATCGATTTAGTACAGTTAACCCAAACTCCACATGAGATTTACGTATTTGCATTCAAATGTAGATGCCTAAGTGATCGTTTTAGCAAATGTAAATTTTAATTTTTGCACATTTGTGACCATTTGAGTTTTAGACTTTAATTTTGTTTATAAGAAGCTTGCTAGCACAGGCAAGTAAATACCACCTGAGGTCGGGAAACAAACTATGGTATGTAATCTTTAATCTAATGTAGATAACTTGACTAGATTCTCATACAATTAACGACAGTTTTCAATTTGCACACATTTTAAAACTTTTGTTTGACTAGATCGCACTTGATTAAAAAAGACATAGTTAGCAGCATTAAACAAAAACTACATACAATAGATAAAATTAAATGTTAGGTTTGTATGTTTATGTAGGTAACATGACTAGAATTTCATTTCATTATGTGAATATCTCTTCTGATGTTTCTATAATCTGGAACACTGTAGACTTGAAATTTTCTGTCCACATCTTCGCATACGTTTTTCACAAACACAAATCTAGGTCCTTTGTTTTTTAATTCGCCTTACAAGATTTTCAGCAAAGACAAAAGGCAAAGTTAAAATTTGGGTTTCTTTAGTGTCATCTGACACAACTCAAGAAATGCCGTGAAGTAGATAAATACTGGAATTGGAGACAAGTTGTCTCATATATGGGTTTCATTATCCGTCAGTCCAAATTGTATTAAAAATGAGTGAGATCTGTCTTAAACAATTAGTACAAATTGTACGTTATCTAAGTGCATGGAAAGTTGTTGAATCAAGGTGAGTTCGAAAACTGCCCCACACCTGGACCAAGTTGGCTTCGACTATGGTGTTGTCTTTGGTCTAGTTGTCCCTAATTTATTTTGAAACATTAAGATAATATTTCTTTTTGGAAACAAACACAATTTTTGTCGCATCAATGTTTTTGAAAAGGGGACGAAACAGTCACTTTTCCATTCACAATGTCAGTCTCAAAACTTTTTATTAAAGTCTCTTAAAGTTGTTCATATGCATGCGGACTCGACATGACATGAAACCCCCAGCTTTTTGTTTCTAATGATCTTGCAACATAGTGTCCTAGGCTCTCACCACATGTTAATATTTTCTTTCAGGGGATATAACGGGAAAACAACTACTGGATGTTGGCACAGGTCCGATTCCCAATATGGCATTTAATGCTGCCCCTTGGTTTGAAGAGATAACACTAAGCGACTTTTCCGGGAAGAATCTAGAGTTTCTGAAAAAATGGAGAGATGGAGAAATCAATCACATGGGCCCCGTATTTGAATATTTGGTGCAGTTAGAAAAATCAGGGTATTAAATGCATGCAAGAATTAGTAAACTCGAGAACAAAAATTACTCTCGACGGTTCTCAAGAAAAAGCAGCGGAATATATATTTTATTTCATCATCTAGTTTCACCTTATTCATACTCTTTTCATACTCTTTTCATATTCATAATCATCTACCATTTATCATACAAGTCAGTCCTTTAGCAAGATCGATCAAACAACGATAAGACATATCTGTTGGTCCATTCCTGTTTTGTTGACAGTTTATATCCCTCTGGCTTCATGTTTTGACCACAACCATTTTAAGTATTATTTATGTTTCATATAAATTTATGATAAAGTTATAGTATGATTTATAGGTCAGTCCCAAGTAAAAAAAAAAAATACAGGCCAGGATCTGCCAACTCATAATTTGCCAGCAGATCTGGTTCTATAATATTTGTTGTACTGATTAGTCTTAGCAAATTTTGTTGACCCAGACCTGGTTGCGTAGCAAGCAATGACAGATATGGGTCTATGGAATGTGTCTTTAGATCAAACTTAAACGTGAACATAATCGGTACTTTTCCCCACCAGCCAGAACTTAAATCATCAAGAATAATATTTTATTATTAATACTCCGTTTTGCGACCTTGAAATGTATCCTACGGATCGTACTTTAAATGTATGCCACTACCTGTCGTTCCGATTGCCTCGTCTATTTAGGAAACAATGAATGGCTGAGAAGTTGGGAATGCATCGAACTGTTTTGTTTTTCATTTTCAGTATCTAGGCCAGTCATGTGGTCAATCCATTTGTAGAAGCTTCTAGACCAATTCTGTGGTCAATCCATTTGTAGAAGATTGGGAAAAGACGAAAACAAAATGTATGATTGTCCTGTAAATTACTACAGCGAAATACATCCAAAGTATTTGTCTTTCAGAATTAGCAGTTGTGGTCTCCACGACTAAGAGAAATTTTGATTGAGAAAATGATTATTTTATATGAAGGCATTACGGCCAGTTTTGTTTCAGCTGCCCAACGGGATTTGATGACCAAGTCACAATCGATTGATTATTTTTTATTCAAGTGATGTGTTACATGTACAGTAATGGAATTTGATTTATGTGTACTGCGTTAGAAGCACAACCGGTTTCAGCCAATGATATCATTATTACATGCTTGTTATGTTCCAGGTGATAGCTCTATGTCTTTGAGGGGTCCATCTCTCAGAAACCAGTGAATGTAGTACAGTGAATTGTGATAAGCACGTGTATTATAGTGGTTTACTGTAATCGGAGTTGGTATTTCAGTTGCGTCTGATATGATACTTATGCCTGCTATATATTCAGCCTTAAAATTAGTCTGTATGTTTGAAGTAATTAGTCCACACCAAAATATTCCGGATGGGGGCTAGCCATAATAATGTGACACATACCTATAATCAGCTGTTCTACAAAAGTACTAGCAGGTCATATCATCAGAGGAGACACCGTAACGGAGTTTACCTATGTGAAGATAACATATGTCAAATATTTCTGTACCAAAACAAAATATCCAAGCTTCCCTTCTGTCGTAGTCCACTGTATATTACTACCAAGTACATGTGTGACCACAGAATTAACATGTGCGTTAAACAACATCTCACAATAAAGAAAACGATGGGAAAACAAAATTCGTTTTACATTTCAGAATTATATATGTAAATTTGGCTTAATGATTTTGCTGTACATAACGGGGAAAATTTAGCACTCACAAGAAATGCAAAATCTTGAAATCTCAACTTGCATTTTTCACAGTTAACTCAAATTTATTGAGTATGTAGATATGTGTCAGTCCTGGAAACTTTAGCAAACAATTTAACTACATAACGACGAGACTGATTCAGGTTAATGTTCACTTGTACTAAATTTCTCTAATATGATTTTTCTAAAACTTCATATATCGTCTTAAGGTGCATGCTTGCTGTAAAACGGGCATGCTTTATGCAATATTTTGATAGGATATGGAAAGGAAAAGTTCAGAGGAGTAAAGACAATAACTTTGTACATGCATTGTTAAGTTTTATAATAATATACCCTCATTATGAATACATTGGTCCCTGTGACCTATATTTCAGAGCTTCGGGTACATTGTGTATCTGCACCATTCCTGCTTCATTTGATGGACCTCTTTCTATGGTCAGGGGCCCTCATGGTGCAGCTTAGAATCTATCCCCCCACACATTGATGTTTCAGAGTCGGTTACTAGTTTAATGAAATAATGCAGTACTTCAAACACTTTCATGAGTTTATATCAATTTACTGGTTATGGCAAAAGACGATACAATTTGGCACTACCGGTAATGAAATGTGATCTTTTATTTCTCTTTTTGTGGGCACAAAGCTGTTTGTCTAATACGTGATATTAATGTAACCGCGCCAAGTGTTTTGATAGTATAAGATATCCTACTACTGAGCTGTTCTGTTCGACATCTGGTGGATTCTTTTGCCAATTGTTTAGTTTCACCAACTGATTGCTAATTTTGATCAATAAAGAATTTTGTTGCTGAAATTGCGAAAGGTCGGTGATTATCAGAAAATAATTATGAGATAGTATGCGAACCATGCCTTTGCAATTGCTACATGACCACGTGTCTGTCAGGTAGGTATTTCCTACATAATAAACCAAATAGAAAGCAGACACTGAACAATTTCTTTTCCAAAAGATTACAGAAAGAATAGTCTGGTATGTCTAAATTAATGCAATTCAGTCATGGTGATGAAAAAATATTATGTTCTTTCAACATAGCTATCCACATATGAGAACATAACACAAATATAGGGTTGCAAAACTGCTGTTACCATTACATTCAGCTATGATCTCAATGACATATGTCAGCCTCAGATGTTGTATAATAAGAATAAATTATATAAATAAAAATCAATTAAATAAAATGACTATTAATCAGCTAGCAATAAGATATGACTAAAATTATTATCTGCTACACTGAAGTTTGTTTTTCCATAGGCATAAGATTTACTCTGTCTTGGACTGATGTCTCTGTTTGTGACAATTTTAAAAGATGACTTTATTGTTTTCACAATTCTGTTTGAAAATGAAATAGAGTAAATGTTTATCCAAATGAAGAAGGCAAATAAAGTTTGCATCTGAATGAGATATTTATAAACTTAATAGATAAATTAGTGACTAGAAGAATATGTACTTTGGTATATATGCCCTTGATGAACAGGTTTTCAGCTGAATGTTTGTTCCTCATTTTCCATGCAAATATTCAGGAATTGCAACTGTAATTTACCATTCTGAAAGTCGGCTCCAAAATTTTCAAGCAATCGGTCCTTTTGGCCTGCCTGCTAGAAAACCAAAACAATCAGAAGATCTGATATATATATATGTTTACGTTTTTGGGCTTTGTTCATGACTTAAGAGGATCATTAACTTGAGTGAAAGTTTGTTTCGTGTTTTTTTTCGCAAGCTTGTTTCATGCTCGAATAATCATATTATGTGACTGAACGCATCTGTGTCAGTGCCACAAAGATATAACAAAATGAGGTCACTGTGATCTAGATTTTACTATTTTAGTTAAGGTTTTGTGCTGAGCTTATAACCAAGTAGGTTTTCTGCACCCTGTATATATACAGTTCAACATGAAACTGGTGAGAGGGTGCATCTTGACGAGTACTAAGTCACAGAAGTAGGTAATTACAAGAAATACCTCATGTTTCATGGTCCTCGCTTAAATTTTGTTTCAAGTTTATGTCCCGGTGTAGAGAAGTCTTCAACACCTAATAGTGAATCCTCCATTCTAGTACAAGGGAAGCATGGTCTTCTTGCTTAAGTAAACCTGCTTACAGATCAAGGTGGATACCTTTTTGGACATGAGTTCCCTAAATAGAGACACTTTCATCTTCAAACAGGTCACACGTCATCAGGTAATGGGCAGAGCTCTCTCTCTCTCTCTCTCTCTCTCTCTCTCTCTCTCTCTCTCTCTCTCTCTCTCTCTCTCTCTCTCTCTCTCTTGCCAAATCATTATAACTATTGTCTTCACTTGGAATCCTGGAATCTACTCAGTTGGAAATGTTCTCGGTGATGATGCTCAAAGTATACTATATTTCGGGCAAGAGATATACTGCAGGTCAGTCAGTCTGGACATCGTCTGGTAGTACTCACAAAATGGTCTCTGCATCAATCAGCAGCAGAAGCATTTCTCAGCTGTTTGCTAAGCGAACAATATACTTGTTTGCCACGAGGCTGAACAGCTAGCTTCCTTGACGAGTCTCCCCAGCTCTGCATCATCGGGCATAGGCAGTGGATGCCAATAAAAAGAAGTTGGAATTTCTTTATACTTATGCATCGTTAAATGAAGCTTCTTTTATGACGACCTTATGAGCCCTCCTTCCTCCTTTAGCATCGGTACGTAAGAGTGAAATGTATGCTTATTATTGAAAGATTTCTTCTTACCAGTTCAGTAGTAAATATTATTCAGTTTCCTTTCTTTTACAACCGGGCTTTCTGGACAAGAATCATATGCCTGTGACAGCCCCTGCTGAAATCACCTATCTGAGTAGCATCTTTGCATCGGATGACCAAGATTGGCTCTTTTGTCGGGTTAGACCTTGAGTTTCTAGTTTGCTAAATCGATACAGAAAAGGAATTGAGTCATTCCGCCTATGGCCACGTCTGTAATTTCCACAGCCGCAGTCTCGTAATGGATTCTATCAAAAGAGCTTTTGAATTTATCAATGTGTATTTAAGCTTTAGATTCAATTGATCACCCCAACAGGGCAAGCATTATATAATTAAAATATATACCACATTTCTGGAACGATATAAATGCATAAAATCCAAGCAAGAATGCATCTTGATTAGTCGTAGACACTCCATGCAAAAAGAGTTATTTGATCTATATTGCATGCGTCAATGACTTTGTTGAAATATTTTGTATAAGGTTCTTTATTTGGTTCTGTTTTTATTTCCATGGATATTCTGACATTGGATTTGACTGCCATATAACCCACGTAAAATCTCTTCTTGGTGTCACTTGTTTCAATCTGTTAGATATATCATCATGTATTTTTCATAATATATAGTTGGACAGTTTTGAAAAGGGTATCATTTCCAAAACGACATGGCAGTAATTGCCGACCATACTGACAATTTGTACTTAACACTCAATCAAAATATTTAGTCGTGCTTACATGGGAGAGACTTTCACATGGTCTTGCCAAAAAAATTTCCCTAATTTAGTCCATATATTTTGCACATAGGTACTAATCTTTCTTCTTCAATAATCAGTGTTCTACTTCTCCTTCAGAGAATACAGTTTGAACACTTTGCCAATCATGAGGTAAGTGTTCATTTATATAATTGAGAGCACGTGTCATTAGGAAATATAGTTTCACCTCCTCGGGTTATATACCAGAAGAACTGGTCTTTCGTCCGTTGACTGTTCTCTCATATTAGACGATTGTTGCTGCTAATACTACTAAACTACTTAAAGGATTGCCATGAAACCTTAATAACATATTCATCTTAAGGTCTAGGTTGTAATAAAAGAAACTTGGGGCCGATCTGAGTTCCAATAAGGTCACTACTGCAGCCATATTAAAAATGGTGCCGCTGTGATGTCCGTTTTTTTGGTCAAAATGGCAGCCGTCTTGAAAAAGTTAACTCTGTTCCTCTTGAAAGATGTGTCATATTGACATGTGGTTTCCATCAGAAGATTTCTTATGATTTCTGGTTGGTATTAAGTGAAATTGGTTCTGTCTTTACAGCTAAGATAGCCATCATTACAAATATCGTGAAAATCTTGTAATCTATATTCACCTGGAAGGAAACTCATAGCTTTACACCAGAAGACGTCTTAAGATATATATCTTGTACTAAGAAAATGGTGCTGATCTTACATTCATTGTGGCCATCAATGCCGCCATCTTAAAAATATTATTATTGCTACCCCTCCTTAATGGAAATTTATATCGATGTGGCCTCTCAAAAGAAGAGAAATAATGAAATCTAGTTTGTCCTGAGTGAAAGTGGTGACAATTTGACAAAATTAAGGGCCTGTCAAAATTACCTTAATGGATATCTTGCCACTAATATTTCTATATGGAAGGTCGTATCAACTTGAGGTTTCACCACAACTTCTTCTGACTGTCTAGTTAGTCTTCATTGAAAATGATGTTAATATCAACATTCATTATGGATGGCATGGTGTCTAATTTGAAATTGCTCACGAATATCAGACATGGCTTCAGCAGTTAAAAATAATTAAAATGGTCTTATACTGAATTCCTATAAATTAGTTTAGGACAGAAGAGTGTTTTCTCCTTCTGACTGACTTGTTTCAGCCTGGATTGAAATCCTTTCAAAGAAAACACAAAATATCCTACAGATTTCACCATATCAAACCTATGTCAACATCATTGAAATAAATAACTGTACCCCTGCATCCTTTGCAGGTTAGCGTGTATTATAGAGACCCAGTGATTCAGTCAGGATGCACCCTTGTGGGATTTGTGCAAAACAGATACCATGTGCCACAAGGAAAGACGTCTAATCCACAAATTAACATGGCATGTCTTGAAATCTTTTATCTAACAAGGATGTTGCAACATTCATTAAATTTCTGAATTGCTCAATGATTGTTTTTATAATGATTAACAAAATCCATCAAGTGATATTTTTGGAGTGCAGTGATCTTTTTCAACATTCTTTTAATAGCACATATGGCCATATTTAAATGAAAATAATCTTGTACTCAAGATATCACATAACATGTTGAGACGTTCAGAATAAACTCGGCATGCTATCGAACGGTAAGAGTTTCAAAGAAAATATGAAACAGTTTAAGTAATGCATTGATGTAACTTTCACTCCTAGTCTTTTTTCTTCGCATTTTTGAAAGTCACTTTCTTACCTTCAGGGAACTCGTTTTGCACGAGGTGAACAACAACTATGGTTTTACTGTCTGACTTCTCTAAAGTGGGGAAATTATGACTCATTTCCTCGAGTAGACAATGCAGATAATGAATTTGTTCTTTTCACTTCAGTTCTATGGCAGAACGGCAAGATGAACTGAGAAGGAAAATAAGAAACATAGTTGTCTGTGATGTCACTAAGCCTAATCCCGTTGCATCGACTGTGGCAGATGGAGTTATCTTCGATGCTATTACGTGCTCCAATTGCCTAGAAGTTGCATCCATTACCCAAGACGATTATGCAAAATCTGTCCGAAACGTCAGTAGTCTCCTAAAACCTGGTGGCCATCTTGTTTTGCAAGGCGCTTTAGAGCAGACGTTTTACAGAGTTGGAGAATTCGGGTTTGAATGCTGTCCAATCACCAAGAATCAACTACAAGACATCTTTCAGAAAGAAGGATTTAAAATCCTAAGTCTGAAAGATTTAAATGAAAATTACACCCCACACACTGATGAAAATTATTATTCAGATTTCAAAAATGTCTTCTCAATGGTAGCCAAGAAAGCAGAAAAATAAGCATAATTTTGTTATGTATTTTGCATATACACTGCTTCTTTTCTACAAGTTCATTGGGAACGTCAGACCTAGTTTCTGGTGGACATTTTGACCAATATATTAGGATTGTATTTTGTTATTTCATTTTTAGTGTGGCTATGTTACAAAATGAACTGGATAATATGTTTCTATCCAGACATAAACCATTTGAAATAAAACTGATGTTAAGTTCTGCACTAATATTAAATTATGTGTAAATCATTATGTCCAGTGCAATTATTAAATACAAACACTTGAAGTGCTGTGTTAGTAGGTTGAATGTTTAATATAAAGAATTTCAACTTTTGGGCTCCCCGAACACTTAGGACAAGAGAATGCATGGTATGGGACTTCATCCATTGTGCATTCTGTGATGTTTTGTATGTCGTCCATTCATAATTGTTAGTTACAACTCCTCCGAATCAACTTGATCAACTTGTAAAAGGTTTTACTCTGAGCATTCTTGCATCGACGACTTTCTAAATTTGTTAATTTGACTAAATTTGACAAGAATGTATTCTACCATGAAGATCGTTCAAATTTTCTCAAAAGATGCCAATAAACCATCAAATGTAACTGATGTTACTAAAGATGGAAGAACTGTTAAATAAACTCTCAAACACTGCTCAATTGACTTTGAACAAGTTTGAAAGAAATAATCCTGACATAGATGGCTTTCAATACTGTTGGGAACCATTCCAATTCATCATCAAATATGGGTACCATTACTAAAACCAAAAATTACTTCTGAAACCTCACTCAACAAAATTTGACCAAGTTTGACAAGAAACGATCCTGCTTTAGCGGTCTTTCTAGTTTGCTTAACTGATCTGCCATCAAATTTGCCTGCCATTATTAAAAATTGAAAAAGGCTTAAAATGACTTCTCAAAACCACACAGCAGAATTTCACCAAATTTGACAGTAAGTATGCATGAATTTATAGCGTTCAAGATTATATAAATGGCCAACTGCTCTTGCATTAGACTGTTAGTCATACGGGAGCCATATTTGTGATCTCAGATCTATTGTGGTTTGCTTAAAATTATCAAAATTTTAAGAAGATTAAAATTTGACATTTGCACTCAAATTAGTTTTTGTATTCTTTAGTTAAAAAAGCTTGGTTTGATGTTTTATGTCAAATCAAACAAGTAGGTTAATTAGTGTTAATGCATCTGCAGTAAACTGCCTTGCCTAATAATAGACTACCCGGGCTGATCCAGTGGCAGGATCTGAGCCTGAATCATGCTAACCACTGAGTCGCCATGGCTCATGTATCCATTACTCTACTCTTATGAGATGCAATAAGGTGTATTAGGCAGTTGTACATGGATTATGAAAATATCATAGATCCAGCAAGGAAAATCATTGACATAACAAAGGAATATATAGTTTACAATAAAATTATTGAAGTAACCAAGCAATATCAATTTTACAATAAAATCAAGAAGACAGTTAATATGAATCAATACAGCTAGATTTATCTTAATATAACAAACCAAGTCAACATTCCAGCAATAATACAATGATCATTGTGCATCATCACTGTCAGTTATCTTTATGCATATAGTAAATATTGTCTTCACTGTTTCAAGTGAATACAATTTACTAGTTGGGCTGCAATGGCCATACTTTAAGACAAGACATCATTGATCAACATATAACATATTTCTAATTGCTATTTGTTTCCACTAAGGTCATCTGGCTATATATAGTTTGCATTTTTATCAACAATTTCCTTTTTGCGACACTTGATCTCATTAGGCTTCTAATTTCAAAATCAAATTTAATTTTGAACAAGTTCAAATTTGGCATATCCTTTTCTGACCTTGTTATCACTCACGAAGGCTTTATTTCTAAAATGATATTTGGCAAACTATGTATCTTTTAAGGCTGGGTCGATAGGAGATTCGATTCATCCATATTAATGAGGTGATCCTTACAATTTCAAATCTGACAAACTTCGTCGTTTACCACAGGATGATTTCCTGATCAATTTGTTTTTCAAAAATCCTCTGGACAAGGAAAGCACCATCCAGTTATCATTTTACCAGCTAAATACCTCATCCGGTATAGCACACAAGTGACAGTGACGATAATCATCGCCTGCAGTGTAGGGGGAGATGTGAGATAGCGAAGGGAATTCAAAGTTTGGTTAAAAAGGAAAGTGGGTTGAGTTACACCAGATTTTGTTTGTACATCAAAATTATAATCTCCATTGTCCTACACAAATAATCCTCCTGTATATTTTAATATGTATGTATATTAGATCTAAAGAAGTCAGTTAAAGCTAATAATTGGATAGGAGACTTTGAGTACAAATTAAGTGAAAACCTGTAGTGCTCAAAATTTCATATACCCGTGAGGTTCTAGTTAATTCCCTTTGAAGGTCACAACGTGTGTATTCATCAACAGCAAACTCAAGCAAACTTAAGCTTCATAGCTAAAGTTACACTCATCAACCACCAGAACTAAACCCAATATGTTTGCACTGGTTAATTCCTGAAGCTGGTTTTTGTATTTGATATTTTATTCTTTATCAATAGAGCATGTATTGAGTATAACCCAGTATACATTTGTATTAATAAGAACAGTCTCAATACAGCATTTGCTAAGTCCCTAATTGTTAAAAAGGAAAGAGGAAGGATCGTAATTTAGCCAAATCAACAATTGAGGAGTTGTTTATGGTGTGTGATTTTAACAGGAAATTTGGCTGACAATGTTACAATGATCTCTTCACCTTTCATGTATTTTTATAGGCTGAGACAATTCATCTGTTAATTACCTTGTGTCATCATGACAAAGAACAGATTAGTGCTCATCCATTGCCAAGATAAATCCAGTTAAGCCGTTGAGAAAGCACTTAATTACGTTTTCAAACACATGTGTGTTGGCATCACCTTGACAGTCAATCAAATCTTCTCACATTAGAACGAGGCATCACACAATAATCATGATTACATGAAAATTGAGCTTACAAACTAATTAAAACACAAATTTTCACTTGACAAGACGTCTTTAATTTACATAATTCATCATTACCAAGTATTGATCTTAAACAAATTGGATTTTCAAAGATAAAAAGTTTTGATTGTGAATACTATTTATGACGGATAATGCCTACGATATAGACTTTATTTGCTGCTCTTATCACACAAGTTTAGTAAGTTTGCGAAATATGTATATTACAGTCTGTGAGAATTGAATTAATTGTATGTGTCTTGTATGAGACTTGTTAGGAACTGGCATTCAGCCTTGGATAACCGTAAATAAATAGCACTAAGTTTGACTTTGTAGGTCCCTGGGCCTTCATTAAAACAAGGAGTGTTGCGTGGTTATATTTTGTACCCTTACTCCCCAACATTTCTGGAAATGGAATTATATCTTGATAGGATTAGAGGAATCATGATGTCTGAGTTTTTAGCATGCGGGACCCATAACAGAAAGGGTGTGTGTGATATTTGAATTTGGCCCGTGTTGACTACTATGGTATGGCATAGGGAAGGCACTTTGTTTGAACTGCTGCATAACTAAATCTACTCCTCTTGCTGTGGAGCAAAAGTCAAACAAATCTCTTTTTTACAAATGGCACTTTATACAACTATAATGACAACAATGCAATATACTATTATGCTGATTCTTTCTGTGACAAAATGAAAACAAAATTAAAATGGCTGTCTTTGGGTTACCTGTTAAATGATGTTTCCCCACCACCATCTTCTGATATGTTCTAGAATTGTACGTAGGTGTGGTAAACCTAGCAACTCAAGCTGATCTCAAACCAAGTGCAATGCGGATCAACTATATACATGTTCCGCCATTTTGGGTTGTGTCTACTCCATTCTTGGATGTGGTGTGAATTCTGAACCAAGAACAATGTTCTGGACCATGTTCTAACAAGATGGTTGGTGCAAGAAGAATCACACGAAAATTGTTTTGTGTCGGGCCCAAAAATGCCCAATCTGAATGAAAAATTCTCATCGCCTGATTTTCTTTTTATATAATGCAAGAAACATAAGCTCTGACCTTTCGGGTCATTTCTAATGAGGAAAACTCTGAAAAAGTATGTTAACGATCTGATAGTGTCTATAACTCCCTGGCGACCAAAAGGTTAGAAATTATTAATTTATGAATGGAATGACCAAGTTTTATGCATTTGTTTTCCATGATGGATTTTGTTTTGAAATTCTGTAGGGACTACAAACCAACGGGAGGGTGTGAGAATATTATTATTGTGTTTTTTATTTGTATTGTTGGAGGTTCATCTGTTTAGTTGCTTCACCCTAGGTGTACAATGCTGTCGGGTGTTTCTGAGCACGTAAGGTTTCCGTCTTCAATATTGAAGCAAAACGCTTACCAAATTCGACCGATTGACGAAAATAAAATACTGCAATGCTTACCATTTGAAAAGAGCCAATTGTCACCAGATTATTCTGTTCAAAATAATATAATTTTGGACATACGGGATACCACCCCCATGTTTTCATGACTCGCGATATGTCGGCCTATTCTGCGCGCAGCTATGATGTAATGTTTATTCATCGGGCTATATAAATGAAATACATTACTTTGGACTGTTTCTGTCAGCAGTTCAGTCGAGTAATTAGGTCAGGTTTGTAGCTAGTTTTACAAAATTCAACGTAACAATGCCAATAAATGGCAAGAGATATTAAGCAAACTAAACCGATCTTGTAAAAAAAATTAGTAAAGTTCAACATTTTATAAAAAAAAGAGATATTATGTGGAAGAGATACAACAAATGAATAGGATTTAATGTGTTTACATCTTGTTTATAGAAAACAATTACTAGAGAATTTAGAAACAGACTATACGCCGAGTAATTTCTTGAGAATCCCGTTCAAGCGGCAGGTTGACACGTTGGTTAGCAGACGATTTTGTACGTGTGGGACAACTTCTTGCAAAATTGGAAACTTGGATTAAGATGCAGAATTCTTTTAAGGTATACACTTCCATCTTTTAAATAATGTATTTATTTGTATGATTCTAAAAGATACATAGCAAATAGGATTTTCTGGGTTACAGGTTCAAGACGGTCATGGATTGGGTCTTCATGTTGACATTTAAAAATCACATTTTCATATGCATTTTGAGTCGAAATGTTTTGTACACTTTATGAATATCACGTTTCTTAATTAAAATACGACCGTTCTTTCTTGATACAAGAGAGGTTTTTGACCGAAAATAACACGTGATCCAATGTATACAGAAATGACGTATCGTTGCGCAGAATTACCAGACGCGCAGAATTGGCCGACATGGTGGTACATCTCCCGCTGTAGACCTTCCCTTGGCAATGAGGTCTTTCAAAACAATGCAACCTATTTCAGAAAGTAGACAGCGTCAGCTTCTGTAACCATTAGGATCAATATAAATTATTTTTACTGATAAATATTGTGTTCATGTGTTTTAAATTGTCATGTCTCATTATGCGGGGGGGAGTGTGTGTGCAAAACCTCAATATAATTGGCAGATCAGAGAGTAGGAGCGGCATATACCTTTATCGCAATCTTTCTTCTCTACATAATATTTGTCCACTATGAATTCTTTTTTGGTCCCCTTGAATTTTCTTGTGTAATGTAACATATTGCAATAAAAGTCTTGATTACATTAGTGTTGTTGGTAGGGTTTAACCCGTGTTTAAAACAGTCACATGATTTCCGTTTTCCATGTAGTATCCTCGATAATATCTATATACATTACCATGTCACTCATTTAAGGACACCTTCATCACGAAGGGTATAGTCCAAAATCATTTTTGAGTCTATTATATACTGTTGAAATTTTAGCATACTGTTTTGAACTATGTCATAAACTTGTTTTCCTAAAATTATTAGTTCCATTAGCTTTTAAACAGTGACCAGTGCTGTCAAAACAGACTGTGACAGATATTCTATTTTGAATCTGAGTAATTCAGATTCTGATTACAGTTGTTCGTATTGATTCAGCCTGTGTAATCCCTTATCGTTCCGTCAATTGTTCTATTATCGAAAACTGAATGTCAGGCCGGAAGATTTATCTTTGTCACATAATTTTTTCTTGGTAAGTATAGACTCCACAAAATCGTGATAAAAAGTTTATTCTTCTGACTCATTATATCAATTAAGGATTTCTTGTTTGTTCTACAATAATTCTGTGGTGGAAATTGAAACAAATTGCATATAAAATTAAATGGTTTCATATCAATGATGTTGTTACTTGATCTGAATGCTGGTTAAGGTAGTTGCCATTCAGCAAGCACCTTTCACATCTTGAAGTAAACACGAAATGTGCATACTGTTTTTGTGAACTCTATAATTCTGTTTTTTCACCAACAAATATCACATTTCTCCATCAAGTAAGAATGATCTTAGTTTTCAATCCCCAACCGATCCCTTAATATGGGTCATTCAGTCAGGACAGAAGGAGGTTGCTGTCTCCCCCCCCCCAAAAAAACTACTTTATTACTTACTGACACTTGTCCAATTCGGCATACCTTCTTTAAATAAAATTTAAAAGAAGTCAAAATGCATGACTGCACCGGCATTAGTTCATGTTTAACACCCCTTGTTATTCATTGTGTCATTCTACATAATTCATGTTTGTAAAATTTCTCCCTTGACTTTAAAATCAATGTAAAGTTAAAAACGAAGCCTTTTTGCAATTATTGTTTATATTTTTCAGTTCTGGATATTTCAGCAAGTTTGATTTAAGGAGTTTTATTTTAAGCTAAATACGGCCACGTTCTTGTATTCAGAGCTCTCAAACCAATCAACTATAGATGTTTTTATCGTAATTTCAAAAGGGTTCAATGTTTTATTTCTCCAACAAATCCTTCGCCTTTTTGTTGCAAACTCTTTTACCAGGATCAAGTTGCATTTTTTCAGGCTTACTTTTGTAAAGATTTCTATGAATTAACTTACATATTATCTCCATTCTTCGTGTTTACTTTCTCAGAGCAGGCATATTTAGAAAAGATATATCTCATGGTCAAAATATATTTTTATCCCTCAAAGTATTTTTCATATGCATTGCATCTCAACAGTGTCAGCCTAACACTGTTCATCCATGCGACTACCAAAGACCTATCTGTATGGAAATTGTTTTGCTTATTTGTTGTTTAGGTAAAACTATTCAGTAAATCATTCTTTCAATTCATTGCTTTCTTTTTTGTTTTCTATTTTAATCAAATTATATTTGTCTCTGCAAGTGATTACTAGTGTAATCTACTGAACGTTAAGTTATGTTTTGTGGTGTTTTTTTGTCTTACTCACCAACGTATGTCAGCCATCTTAAATGGTACAGAAACATTCAGAGTATAGCCAATATAAAGGACATTGATCTAGAACAGGAACTGTATTTTAAACAATTAGCAGTGTTGTTTCAGTACTTCCACATGTATGAATGATTTGATATTTATGTCAAATGCAGCCGCTCTTATGGGTGATTATAAAAAGCTTCTTCATATAAGGACCCTCTGCATTCAGGTTTAATTTGACCTTTGTTCTCCATATATGCTTTCAGTTTTTTGTTAAATTGTTCTCGAGATTGTATGTAACCTGCCAGGACCTTTGACATGCCCTGTAAATTTGGATCTACATTTATACAAATCAGTATATTTATTCACATCAAATAAGTAATGTATAAGTAATGTATTCCTTCTTCAAAACGAAGATCCAACTTGCTATCAGTATTGATGATCCTATATCGATGTTATCATCACATATTTTAATTTGAAAACCTGCATCATTTGAGAAACATTCCATGATATAAATTTTATATTTGAATTTTACATATCAATCATGTTTTATACTCTTATGTCATTTTGTAACAGAACTGGCTTTTATCCGTTTCAAAGTTTTAAACAAGTACACGTTATCCCTTGACACTGATAGTTTTGCTTGTATGTTAAACCCTTAAATATTTATATCACCTTTCTAAACACAGCTAAAGGTGCAATATATCTTTGTGCCATTGCTTAATTTGCAATTTTTAAAGGAGTTTTTCACTCAGAACTCCATCCACTTTAAAGTAATAAATATGTAGGACAATGCCTTTAAGGTATTTTTGTTTTTAAAACAAGATGGTTGGTCTTGAACATTTTCTCATGATGGCATACAAGATTCTACATTTTAATCTTAAAATATTATGTGAACCAGCTCTGAAATACCACTATGGTCCACCTCTGACTCATTACTATGGCCAATAGGCCTTGGGGTAATTTGTTCTGCACAAACTTGGAGTTATCCATAAATGTGCTTTTGTAGGAATAAATGAATTTAAAGGGTGATTTTAAATTTGTTTAAATTGTCCAGCACTGCCTGTCACCATCTAATAATATTTGACTGTGAATACCTAATTTACAGTTATATTTCTTACCTCATAGTAAAATCAGATTGTGCGCTAATTGTTTTTTCTTTTGCACGAAGTGTATCACTTGCTTACAAAAAGAAATGACTGTAAGAAAGTAAGTATCTGTTACCCAATTTCTGTTTGGAAGGGCACATATTCCATATTATTTAAATATTACATGTCAGGGAGATTTGACTGAATGAGAAAACGTTTACAATGGGGTTAACCTGCAAAACAAGGAAACATAGGTCCGTGTGGACAATGTTAACCTCAAATATTTTCGAATGCTGCAAGGGAAAGCCTAAACAAGAGCCAAGAACGAAGAATACCTGCAGTTGAACATATTTAAGTCATTCAAAACTTTTATACACGTTTTATTTTTAAGTAACTATCATGAGTGCAAAGAAATGTAGGTTACTGTACGTTCTCCAGAGTAAATCAGAATGATACACAATTCAACAGAACCAAGTCTACGAAAATACCAGGCCTTCAGATGGCCATCACCTCTGTAAAATAAAATGGTTAACACTGTGGCTTGCCTTTTCCTTGGGTGGTTTGTAGAAATGTAAAGAATATTCAAATTAAGTTCCATGAACTACCTATAGCTTGCAGCGCTTGCAGGAAACCAAAAGTTTACAACCATTAAGAGAATATAGATGAAATTAATGACGTGAGATATAAACAAAATCTTTGCCTGTGGTATTGGGAAAGATAGGTGTGAAAGGAGCATCTCTCCTAAATCTTTTCTTTTCAACATTTGGATCTTTCCAAATACTGACTACATTTAACTAGTGTGTTATATCATTACTGCATCTTGAGGCTTTTAACAGTTTAATATCGATAAATGTTCCGTATAGTTATCAGGGTTCATGACTATTTAAAGTCACTTGCTACAATTAAATAAGAGTCATGAATGCAGATCGTGGTATGTACTTATTTCATTGTGTATTTCAGAGAAAAAATCAGGCTAGTAAATATTTGTTCACACATATTCTTCACTAAGACTTGTTTTCTGTCATAATTAAATAGCACCTGTTTCCACTTGTGTCTTTATATTATTAAGTTTTCTTAAAGATAGGTTATTGAAGCGTATTGCAACTCCTGTAGACTGGTCTGTAAATATGCAAATGGAACATTTATTCTCCATATGGCAGATATAATTTTCTCCTTAATGAAATTCAAAGCATCACATCTTATACGATGATTTCCTAAGCCTTGATCCTATATTACTGTGAAAGTTCTTGGATGAAAAAATATAATTTAGAATTTGCTATCCGTTGTGCTGCGATTTGTAAGAGAACACAACTGCATCTCCAGTAAAATAGGCTTCAGTTTCCTCTTTCTGAATGCAATGATATAGCTGCCTGGAAAAATGCATCAATATTTGACAATTTTGATAAACCAATCAAGTTTTCAGATAAGTGCGATCAGTTCAAGGTTAACCAAAGATTTAAAAGAAATTCAAGATCTATATCATGTCTAACATTTTTGTACAGATTGTGATTCTTACCATTGTTAAATAGCTTTTATTTACCTGGATACAGGTTTTAAATACCTTTCTTGTAATTGTAACACCTTTACATCAGGTATATAAGTATATGGAATGCACACGAAGCTACTATTGTGCGCGTGCAAATTCATCATCATTGTTGTTGCTAATTTTAACATGTAATGCATGCATTATTATCAACATGTCCCTCTTAGAGACTTTCATCTTGATTAAACAATCTTTATTTCTGAACTGTTTGATTGTCTTGAAAGATTTCTCTTTAATCTAAATTCTAATTTTGTATTAAAACAAAAGTCATTTGCACTATTAATGGAACATTATGAATTTAGAATGTTTCATATGTATAGAGGATCTCAAATGGGAAATGATTTGGTTTACAATTTATGAAACGAGTTGAATAATGTTTAGCTTTTGCAAGCCTTGGCGATCAAAA
>JAECUM010070137.1:0-11386 GCA_016617855.1 Megalonaias nervosa | reverse complement strand
TATATATATATATATATATATATGTGTGTGTGTGTGTGTGTGTGTGTGTGTGTGTGTGTGTGTGTGTGTACGTAGTAGCATCATAATAGGTTTTAGCATTGTGAACAAGAAAGTCGTGGGGAATGATAAGCTCATTGAGGAATACGTGGGACTGAGACCCAAAATGTACTTGATATAGACTGCAAGCAAAACACCGAGAAAGGCAAAAGAGTCTCACGTGTGGTTGTGCAAAAGGATCTATAGCACGAAATGTGCGTGGAGTATTTACGCGTCCAATGTGAATTCATGCACGTTTCAGTCCTTATCAGTCATGGCAACATAGCATGAGCGTGTACCGTTGCACCACCTCCACTGGGGTAAAATTGCGGGTGACTTGGATAAAGCAATTTAACAACTATATAATGTATAATGACAAAATCCGATTAAGATGCCATAGCAGAGGCGGATGTCCTGGAACGTGTCCAAGATATGCTTCGATCGCGACAGACCGCACCGGGATGACCTCGCAGTGAGCTTCGAACAGACGTTTGCACTGCTGATCAAACACACGCGGGAAACCGCGAAACACGTGAACAAAGTCGCCGAAACCACCGCTGGCGATATTGGGAACCAGGTCCGACTGCTAAAGATATAAAGAAAGCCACGAGGGCAAGTGCAGAGACTATCGAACGCATGCCAGGCGCGATTGACAAATTCCAAGAAGGTTGATACGCAACTAGAGGCGACATTAGGAAATGTATGATGTAGTTAGTGTGGCTGCCGTTTTTTGCAGCCCCCTCCTCCCACTGAATAGTCTACCGGATGAAATTACCAACGATATATGATATGCATGGAGTTGAATGGCCCAAGATGATATTTGAAGAGTTTACTTAGGACCTAAAGCCTCAGATGATAAGTAGAACCATTTACACGCACGTATAATGAATTCATGATTGGGGACCCTGAACAAGTAAAGAGATTTTGTAACATATACACCACAAGAACAACTTGTAGGATAAAATCTTGGTGAACCCATTGGTTTGGAAAACCTAGGTTCCAGTGGACGAGGTATACCTGCAGTTATTAATTCCACAGGTTTCCACTGCGTATCTTGAGACTAATGGATCGGATTGCGCTAGGAACTACGCGCCAAAAAACATCAATGAGGCCGTGTGTATTACAGTTGGCCTTGACTCGAATAACACACTTTCTTGGCGGGCGGTGGCTCAGCTTGGAGCATAATGGAACTTCCCACCGGCGCGTGCGACATTGAGTCGATCAATGCTGAGGTCCAAAGAAATGTTTCGATGTTTACCTAAAACAAAAGATTTTAAAATCAGCATATGCGATCTCGAACTCACACTCAGCTTCGTTATCTCGAGTGAATCACCGCAATACATCGACATTGTACGATCATCGTTGAGAACAGTTCTCGGTTGGCCCAAAGATATTGCGGACCACAAACAGGTTCTGCGTGCAGGATGCCATATCGCGCCAGACAGGACAAATTCGAAGATTCAGGCTGATCTAACCTATGACGCCATCAGTGGTAGTTACCGAGCGAACCTCAGATCAGCTACAAGGAGCAGTGCAACTGCCATGCAGGGTTTCACTTGCTTGAATTCTTCCTGAATGCACCCTCGGGTGATTCGCTTTTGATTACTCCAACTGCGCCCCTGTATCTTCCATGCTACAATCCTCGGTTGACATACCTTCATTTCACGCTTTTGGATCAGAACGAGTACTCGTTGTATTTCCGCGTGGAAACTTTGATGACACAACTGTACATTAGAGACCTGCCTGATATTTAATAAAATGACAGTCGTACGTCGACATGTGATAACTGTGCGTGTTGTCAGATCTAGAAAACCCATTTAAGTGACATACTACGGAAATGGCCTTTGTCATGTTGTCCAGGGATCGTTCAGTTGGAAGCGGATTTCGGTTGTAGACAAAGTGTAAAAAGTATTAGACAAAAATGATAATGTAGACAGTCACCACGGTATCCCATACAGCGTTTGGCGCCTATGATGATATATCGAAGCAAAAGAAATTTTTAGTATTATTCGTGCACGTCTAAGGACCCTAATCAAAAAGACCTAATAGAATAGCAAGTGCATGACACGTCTCGGTTTTTTTTTTTTTCCTGCATGTGAGTCTTTCTAAGAAATCTTGAAAAATGATACAAGGCAACAATGCTAATGCTTAATTTGGTAATAACGGCATGATACCGTTGTTAGCGGCGTACGTTATTTCGTGGACGGGAATAAAATAGTGGCTAGATTCGAAATCGGGGCGCTATTGCAAAGACAGATCTGAAACAGGGATGTGATTCGTAAGCACTAAAAATCTAGTAAACGGACGAAAACCGTATTTTGCATTCGGAGGCGCCGGAAGCAACGTCAGCTGTCTCTAACGTATTGAACACATGAGATTCGTATCAAAATGTGTTCACATTATTTTTTGGGAGGGGAAAAGTGTGGTGGTTGAAGAAGAATGAGATTGTAAGCTCTGTATAATTAAGACATGGACGGAAGGTGTCATGTTTGCTTCTTCTATGGTAGAGTCACATGCTTCTCCCTTACAATTTGCTGTTTTCAAATTTTTCTAGGACAAAAGCATGGTCCATATTAATAGCTCGTGCTTTGTATTAATTACCAACTATTTATTGCAAACGTTACGTGAAATCAATGCATTGTTTGGGATAGAAAGATGAACAGGCGGTAAGGGCAAATAAGAACCTCTTATGCAGCGCATGAAATTTATGCTCTCATTGATAGAGAATATCGACTATTTCCAGCTGCTATTCTGTTATCCATTTTTTTTATTTTTTTTTTTTTTATTTTGGCCAAAGAATGGAAGGGAAACCTATGCAGTGTTGTCAAGGTACTTACCTGTAAACTTATTCTTTAGTCCGTCCGTCTCACAGTTTTTATATCTATCTATGCATCCATCCATCCCCCCCCCCTCTGTATTTAATCATACTATGACGGTATCCTGGTACAACGGTATCACAGAACTCTCCGCCGAAGCCCTCCATACAGATACAGCGGCAGTCCTGTCCCCCGACAAATCCACCGTTCTGGCAGACTTTAAATCGATGATTTGCACACTGATCTGAAGTAAATAATATACAGCATTATCTTTGCTTTCCTTCTGATCGTTACAGCATTTTTAAGATACCCATCATTGTTACAATCGGTCTTTATTCTACTTCCAAGTGATCAGAATGTGAACTAGTATATAGGGACTAAATTCACACTCAACAGTTTAAATTAAACCAAATAGTAAGTAAGAGAGATGTAAGATTTATTTGCCACTTTACAAAAGCAAATGATTAGGAGACTAAGCGAATTTGAGGTTGTTTTTTTTTACAGAACGCAAATTTTCCGTTCGAGTATATCGTAGAGTGTCTCCCACTTTTCCAGTGTTAAATGAGGACGCAGCCTTGGAAGATAATTTTCATTTATATGCCTCGAAAAAGGAAACTACATTTTGGCGTAATCAAAAGGGAACAAACTCTTGATAAACTGTTAATAAGAAACGTAACTCTTGCAATCAGCGATAGGTAATTGCGGTTTAAGAACTTTTCAACGTTATTATGGTTTGATTCCAAATTATTATATCAATAAAATGTTAACCTGTTCACAGAAATATATGATTAACTACTTCTTGTACAAACCCCGACAACTGTATGCTCTATTCACGTAGAGTGCATTGAAGAATGAAATTTCATCGACTCGACCAATAAGAGTTTGATAGGCCGGGTCCTTTGTAATTACAGCTGGTGCGTTGTTGTTCGACCAAGCCTGGAATAATATGCATTTTTAGGATAGTTTTTTTTTTATAAACTAATTGCGGTGAGTATTTCATTCACTGTGAAATTTGTAAATTTTAATTTTATATCATAAAGTAAAGACAAAATAGACTTGAAAAGTCTAAATCATTCGAAATAGCCTAAAAATAAATTAGTTTTAAGTTCATTGCGTTCCTTTTTGAATCTATTTCCCTTCATATCATTTGTTTTATCTTTTACAGTTTCCACATGTCAATAACTTTTAAACGTTCTCAGAAGAAAAAAAAAAAACGGAAGGCAACTTTGATTATTGATTCTGATGGCAGTTACAAATAATGTATATTTAAAAATACTCTTTTCGACTGAATGGCAGGAAAATAGTGTACTGAAATAGGAAAAACTCAATGTGCGGGTATGGTTGTGGTGGAAGTAATGATGATGATGATGTCGGTTATGGTGGTGGTGGTAAAGTGACAGGTTGTAGTAATGATTATGAAGGAATTTAAAGAAAAATATTTACGAATGGAATCAATACCATTGGTGGATAGTGCATGATGCTTTTGTAATCGTACGGCGTGTTGTATAACTCATAGTGGATTCCTTTAGACACGGTGGTATCGTAGTTACGTCGAGAATCGGGGTTAATATTTTCATACAGCACGTTGATGTATGAATCTCGGTCAGGTCGTTCCATCTCATGAATCAGTCCGATGGCGTGGCCCAGTTCATGGACGATGGTACTCATCTGGAGAAGGAAAGAAGAATTTATTGAAGCTTATATCATAACGTATCGGCTTCAAAGCATGGTCGATACATAGGTATCACGCTTCCGTTGACGTTGTTGACGTAGGGGTCAAATCTTTTTGTTAGTTTCTCTGACACTGCTAAACGTACAATTACAAAACTGTATGGATTTATTTACCATGTAGGGCATTGCTCAGTACAAACCAAAGATTCAAGTTTCTGAATCTTACTCAGTGTGTGTGAGTGTGTGTGTGTGTGTGTGTGTGTGTGTGTGATTTGGATTTTTAACGTAGCGTTGATTATTTTTCAGTCATATCGCTACGATGTCTGCAGTGTGGCAGTTTATAGTGATGTCTAGCACTGGGACATCATACCGGAGACATGTAGCATCATGTCCCACCCATTATCCTGACACCAGTCCCACCAGTCCTAACACTAACTATACACACACGTACATATACATTTATATATAATTTTAATACCATAGCAGGGTTGTCTTTTTGCGAATGACAATTTAGGTCAGAGCCTTCTACTCCGCCCCCCCTCGCACGATTTTATCCTCGCATCACCCGCGCAAGTATATGAGCCCGCACGCCAACCCGGAATGCAAAGTTACCATGAGGAGCCTGTGCCAGTCATGTGGGGTAGAAGACTCCAACCTAGATCGTAACCAAATAAGCTGTCATTGTCATACTGCTATATGACTGATCATTATAGTTTCGAATCCTGAAACCATCTGAGTGAAGTTCTCAATACACTGGCAAATATTTACTCGATTTTCACTGCCTGCAAATCAGTATTATTAATGCTCCGGTTTCCGTATCTGTGCGTGGAGTTGCTTGTGTTTTGCAATTCCACCAATACAGTCTGTAAGTACTGAAAGCTAATTATTATATTCTCGATAGTCATCAAATAATGTATGCTAATTATATTGAGAGTGTTTTGTGCCGTCGCGAGAAGTTCTGAATAAACACGTCGCGAATGCAGCCGTAAGGAAATTACTTTACGAGCGCCGCCAGCCGCTCTAGTTACTATTGATATTGGTACCAACAAATATTCTAATAGGCGTGCCTATAATATTTGCTGTGGCTTTGATTTCCACCACACCGAGGATAAATGTGGTTACCACGGCAATTCTGCAAGTATTCTCTACGTCCACACACATGCGTTTGTATTTCACAAGTAGCGCGGTTCTCTTGGTGATTTCATCTCGCAACTGTTGTTCCGCTTCAGTTATTTTTTCACGTCTGTAATTTGATGGTCTATCATAGTTCTATGAATAACGTGATCGCGAAGTATAATTGCTTAACAGGCTGGCCTTCTTCGGGTGCAACAAGTAAACACACTTTAAACAAATTATTCATTTTTACTGGTACAACTGTAATACAATCATATAAAATACCTTCCAGGGTAATATTTAAATTTTTGGCGATTGTGTGTTCTTGGGACTTGGCATTACGTTAATATAAAAGCGTAATGATTACACAATTGAATAGTTTCTGGAACGATCATTCTCAATTTCACCCTAAAACTGTTACACGGACAAGTGCGTCCTTGCTGAATAACAGTCGAGGCTTTTCTCTTATTGGTTGAGTCAATGTTGGTGTAATATCCTCGTCTGTGAATGCAGCCTGATGGATTTGTCGGCAAACTCTGCTTCATTGTTGTAGAACGAATCTATCGGTGATTTCATGTCTAGTGGTGCAGTCAGCGATCAAGCGTTTTGGCGTGTGAATGCAATTAATCCAAGCTGTTTTCGAGTTGGTATTGGTATATCAGGGTTCCCTCGAATGGTTTCATATCTGGCCCTAAACAAAATTATATTTGAGCGTCTAAGATCTTGTTTTTTAATGCAATAATTTGTTATGCAGATATTTGTCGACAAGTGGAAGAAAATTGCTATTAATGTTAGCATCACTGTCATCCGATCAAAAAAACCGCGGTCAGAATCCATCATATATTTGTAATGATAAATCTAATCTTAAACACACAATCCATAAACGTTGGAAAGATGTCAAGTCTTTCAAACTCGTTTAATCTCCGATGACTAGCGATACTTATATCGTATATGTAAAATTGTTTGGAACTTTGATGTCGAAGGGGGGTGGGGGGTGGAGGCACGTATTATTAATTCACCAGACTGAAGTTCCCTTTTCGATATTGATACTGAATCACACGGATGCGGACTTGATGAATAAATACAATCCTGACTAGCTCACCTTTAAGATGTGAAATTTACGTTTATGAAAACAGTCCACGTTTGAGAGAAAAGGTCGACCACTTGTCTTGGTGGCGTTGTTGTTTCCTCCTTCCCTTCGCTGGTAAAAATTCAGTTGTATTCTGTAAATGAGGCTACTACACTTGACGGTGAAGGCATCACGGCGACCTTTGCATACACGTTGTTTCAACGCAGCCTAGGATAAGTCATTGTAATTTTTTAGAAATGCCGCCGACATGCCAGAGTATCTAATTTCCTCAGTTTCAGTGATTTTGGTCAGGGCTTTTAGCAGCGGCGCCACATTAGACGACTTAAGGTTTTCAAGTTTAATCTACAAAAATCACAAGCTCGCCCGGGTCGACGTCAACAACAACCCAGATGGCAAAAGTGGTAAAGTCCTCTTGGTGGCAAATATGCTCAGATCCACATCAGAGCGTATTGCCTGCTGGTGGAGTACTTTCGAAGTGATTGCGTAAAATCGATAAACGTTTGCAGAGCTGGTGAACGCTCAAGTGCATGCGATGCTTTATCAACAAGATGTCCACATTGTTTCTGTCACGTGCCCCCTACCGAATTATTGCTAACTCCGGAGAAGGACGGACAATTTAAAGGTTAAATAGCTCTGAGTCTCTAGTCAGCAAAGTCGATGGTCTAGGTGTTAAAATATAAAATTAATAAGGTGAAAAGTCTAACAATTTAATAAACTATATCACAGTCTTCCACAATTACAGAACAAATTTTCAATGCAATTGCTTCCAATCAATACACGACCTATCCAAATTGCCAATTATTTCATCCCGCGAAATTAAAGGTGAGAGAGTTTCCTTCCCGTGTCCCTTCTGTTACTCATCTGTAACTTCAGCCTGGTATTCCTTTCGGTACTTCCGGTACCCTTGTTTCTGTATCCTAGCTATCCCTGTCGTTACTTTCGGTACCCTCGTTTCCGTTCTCTCGGCCCTCCTTTTCGGTACTTCCGGTACCCTTGTTTCCGTTCTCTCGGCCTCCTTCCTCGCACAACAGCCTATCTCTACGTGCTCTCCGCGTCTTCTCCTCTCTAATCTTCGGGTGGTGTCCGATCCCACGCGAAAGTCTTCCTCAGAAGCCTTTGTTCCAATCTCGTCTGAAGTTCCTAGAACTCCCTTTTCCGCCCTTTTAACGAGCGCAGTCCAGTGTCTCCAACTTCCCTATGACCTGCTCTCGCCAATGTCCAGACGTGCACTGATACGTTCACAATGGATTATACAGAATAATGTCTGGCTGCGTGAGAAACCTGCCCAATATCAGATTGTCTTAGTTCTGATTGGTTACGGGTGGTCTCTTTGAAAACGGTCTGGGGTAGTATCACTGAGGTGTTATAATGTCGAGTTTCCGGCCTCTAACCTAAGCAGACCGGTGGCATCACGGCTAAATGCAACAAACAGAGTTTCTCGCCCCACGGAAAAGTTCTTCAAATGAAGAAACCGCGAATTTGACCGTAACGCAATGGCTAATTCACGGACAGGTAGTTTCTTTGTTTCAGAGTCGGCCTAAAATCGTAATATTATATAATACGTATTGACATTACCCAAAGTACTTTGAATTACGAATTCTGTCAGAATTGTTAACAAATTTTCTCCCACAACGTGACAGTTTCATTGATGCTAATAATAATAACAACAACAGCAGCAGTAAACAACAACAAGAAAAAAGAAACAACAACATTAAGACCAATAACAACAATAACATGAAGAACAAAACCAACGCCAACAACAACTACTAGAAAGCAGTAGTAATTATAGGCGAAGTAAATGAACGAATTATTTAATTGAAAAATATGATGACCTTTGCGTGTTGATGCCCTTTAGGAGTTTTTTGACCAGAAAACTATGTGGATTTCTTGACACAACAACCATATTAGTAGAAAACAAACTCGTAGAAAACAAACTCCACACAGACATCTACTCTGTACTAACTGATATACACCATTATCTTCTTCCATCCAGCAGTCACTGATGTTACGCTTCATTTCCTCTGATGATGAAACATTCCAAAAAAGAGCTGAGCAATTTGATAAACCGAGGCTACGACAACTACCTGTTAGCGGAGGAAACACAGAAGGCTAAACAGTTAAACCACAATAACCTCTTAAAATATAGGGAAAAGGAAAAGTCAGTCAGATACCATTTATCATGACTTCCCATCTCGACAACCTAAAACTTGGTGAAATCGTTCAGAAACACTGACCCGTCGTGGAATCGTGTGACACACTAAAGTTAATTCATAAGGACAAACCAGTAGTAACCTACCGCAGACCTAAAAACTTCAAAGACGTCCTATTTAAAGCAAAGGTAACACCAATAACAAGCCATGACGATACTGGCACATCTGGTTCCTGCGGTGATAAATGTGCGAAACCTGACAACATATTATAGAAAGCAATACATTCTCAAGAACAGTGATGAACAAAACATTGAACATACATGGTCCAAACAGAATGTGGGAAACAGACAATGTACTTTATTGAATACATGTTAGATCATCCGCCTTCCAATTATTATTATTATTATTATTATTATTATTATTATTATTGTTGTTGTTGTTGTTGTTGTTGTTGTTGTTGTCATTAAAGAAACTATGAATTCTCCGAGATATATTCTACGGTTACTCCACTCAACATTCAGAAAATAGATGGCTATGTTGCTCCTCCTTTTGTAGGTCAATACCAAACAAGTTGCCATCCTAGCATAAAAGTTCAAACCAATTAGACGTGACATCTAAAATTTTAACATAATTCTTCCATTAGACATAGTCACATAAATTTGTGTAAATACAACGTTCTCTTTTGTGTTCATTGGTTGTCTTTTTTGTCTCTGTTTTGTAATTGCCTTCATACAAAAACTCAATGGGAGTCGAGCTGCCCTAGTCCCAGTCATATTTCACATCAAGAAACTTCTACTCTGTTGGGGAATTTACTACAACCTTGAAATACTTTATAACAGATTCAAAAATTTGTAAAGAGCTGTCCAGGGCAGGAAATGTTCATCATAACGCATTCAAACTCCAAACTGTAAGTGATGATTTTATTTATGAAGAGGTGAGTAATCCTAGTTCATGTAAAAGTACAGATCTTGATAATATCCCAGCAAAAGATAGTTCCCGTATTTTCACGATTCCAATTACCTATATTATTAACTTGTCCGTATCAAACGGTATCGTACCCGATGAACTGAAATTAGCTAGAATTAGACGCCTTTACAAAAAGGATAGCTGGGCTGATGCAAGCAATTACAGACCTGTAAGTATAAACAGTATTGTGTCAAACATTCTAGAAGGAGCAGTCTGCGTTCAATTTGAAATCTTTTTCTTTAACTAAGAATAGCTTACGTTATGAACTATAGTCGGTTTTTAGGGTATTGTACTCTACCGATAATTACTTGATACATCTCTTAAGGTACAAACGTCAAATAGTTTCTGCACTGGAATGAGCATGCTTAACTTACAAAACTCTTTTGACACATTGCATGGGATATTGTACAATACATTTTTAGGATTATGAGTTAATCCGTTAAACATAGACAACAAAGGGTCAGTGTCCACGATACAAAATCAAAACCTTCAGCAACATCATGTGGTGTACCAAAAGGTAGTATTTTACGACCTAATCTATTTTATGTTATGTGAATGATATGGTAACTAGCTTTGATTGTAAGATATTAGTATATGCATATGGCAGTTCTATCATGTTTCACATCTGGATCCCGATTACATTTCAAAACAAGCTTGGGAATGAACTAGAATCCTGCAATCTTTGGCTCACCGACAATAAACAATCGCTAAAATGTAGGTAAGACTGAATGCAAACTATTGGCTTGTAACGAAAAACATTTTAAAAAATCAGAGAATTCAAGATAACCGGAATTGTCATACAATAAAGTATAAAAAGTGAATGACATATTTAGATCTCAATATAGAGAACTCACTTTTGGGTGAATTTATAGTCAGTGGTATCACTTTCTCTTAGGAGAAAGAAAATGTTTATTGCTGAAAACTAGAGGAAAAAAAAAGCCCATTATTCTCTGCTCTAATACAGTGTATTTCAGTAACTTCTGTTCTTTGTGGTATGCCAAAATTGGTATAAATCTAAAAAAACTGAAAATAACTAGGATCAACAATGTATGATTTATACGTAACGTTGATCCCATATCAAGCATCAGACACAACTTTAAACGGTAGGAATGCTAAAAGTGGAAAGTAGAGTAAAACAGTTGACACTAAATTAATAAAACAAATTATGAGAAAAGTCCATCTGATATGAGTAAAAATTTTGTAAGAATTAACGATTACTGCATTTTGCAAAAGGACAAATAAATTTAATTATATTACACAACGTGTCAGTAACGTAGCTTCAACGACTTTCTTCGCTAACGCCATTAATGACTGGAACCTATTACCCAAATGTTTAAATACTGTTTCAAAATATATATCGAATCAAACTAGCTATTCAGTAGTACCTTTTACAAAAACACAAATCAAGTGAACGAAGTTCAATGACTATTTTTACTAGAACGAATTGTTTCAGTGATACTTTTTAATTCTAAAGTTAGCTTTTAAATTTGTGGCGCTTGTAATTTCTTAGATTCGTCAAATACATGATTCTGACTGTGAAAATA
>JAECUM010070136.1:0-18389 GCA_016617855.1 Megalonaias nervosa | reverse complement strand
AAATAAAACTCTCAACTAAGTTGTGGCGGATAGGGGTAGTACTATATGCCTACCATGGTGTCTGATATGACTTAAAAGCTTAACCAAGGTGTGACGGATAGGGGTAACACAATGTGCCCTAATATAATGTCTGATATGTCTTGAAGGAAGACGTAACCAAGGTGTGACGGATACAGTAGAACTATATCCCTTACCACTCTTGTGGACGCACTTACCTTGCATACATAAGAAAAGTTGAACGTCAATAATCCTAGGTAGACAACCAACCGTTTAAAAATTGTGCACTTGAAATCATTCGCGTACCCCCAAATACACAAAGTATTCTTGTACAAACCTAAATATTCCACAAGGCCTGCAAAAGACAGCAATGAAATCAGGACACTTTTGCTAACAATAATGGCGATATCGCGGAATAACCTATCAATATCTCTATTAATAATAATAATAACAACAATAACATTAAGGTTTGGCGCGTTTGTTATTGGCAGTTTCTGTTGGAGCAGCAGCACCAACACGGACCATGACAATTTAATAGAATCGATGTACTATGCAAGCTAAGGCATGGTCGAACTTAAGAGGCATTTGACCAAAAAGAGTCTTGTTTGGTTTGATACTGAAAAACTGCAGCCAATTGCACCAGTAGCTGAAGCTATGTCACATCATATTGGTATTGGAATCCATGATGAAGCAATCAGCAATAAGACATCTATATTATGGTTTTCAAGTTGAATACAGTTGATGATATTCATCTGATCTATTGCCGGACTCTCGACTTGGATCGAGCCATATATTCAGACCAGCATTGTGTGGCCAGTGTGATGTGTCTCTGAACAAAATACTATCGACTCCATATGATCGTGTACGTTGTCAGGAAAGCGTAGTGATCAAGTGTACGCATGGTTGAAGAGTTTTCAGGATGAGTGAAAATTAGATACTTTTTCGTTGTTTCTCCTTAATTAAATTAATTAAGTTTCACTTTCGTTTCGGCATGATACGAATAAGTTAGCAGTAAGTATACAGTACTTTCTTCCGAAGTTTGGAGACACCGAGCGAAAAGATAGCTTCTTAAAGTAACATATAAAATCTTCCATGTCATTGAACGATATGAGCATTTTAAAAAATTCATTTCCAATACAGTATTAACAGACTTAATCTGGTACATGTGTCCATATTCTACCTAAGAAAATGAGACTGTTACACTGTTACAGCGGGTACGGGCTACGAAGTATAGCGAGAATAAAATATGGATCATTGTACGCTTGGTAGTTGTATGCACAGGTTTCTTTAAAAATCCTTTCTAAGCACTAAAATCTCGATATACCATATACAACCTTTACAATCCAATCCTTTAAAATATTGTCACCCTGCAGGATCAGGCACGTAGAATATGTACGATGCGGCCTTTTATGCATGTAAGAGGCGACAAAAAGAGGCAGGAGCCGAAGTGTTGGTATGATTAGCGTGCAGGACTCGTGACAGAAAGTGTGCGGGTTCGAATCCTACCATCAGATCAGCTTGAGTCTGCTAATGTTATGTATTCTTGGGCAAAGCACTTTCCCCAGTGTCCTCTTTACTACATAAACTACTCCGCTGTACGACAACACATCTAGGCCATTGATAGACAGAGATGACGATGATAACCACAATACGATAGCAAAATTAACAGGTCAAGGGTAAAAAGGAAATTTTCTTTGTAGATCTAAGTAGATGCAGATCCCTCGATGACTTTTAAATGATGCAGTAAACAAACGAGATAACCCTTACGAGTAGTTTTTTGTATGATTATGTGCTTCATGTGTCAATTCCAAGAAATGCTGACTATATTCACACTGCTATTTACACGCTAAGTTTTTGTAATTTATTATTATTATTATTTTTGCTTTATTTGTTGTTCTTTATATTTGTTGTTTCTGAATAGTCCGAGAAAAAGAGCTTGCTGACTATGCAATTTTCATTCAAGTGCAAATCTAATCAAAGATGATCGATTGTAACAGCTTTATTTACAACTTAGTTGTGAATGTAAATTCTATTATTTTTTTATAACTTTTCATATAAGTCTTCCAGTGTTCATAGTCGATGACCGCTGTAATGTAAGAAAACAAAAACAGTAAGACTTACTCTGCGTATGCCGTTCTCGGAAACGTACTTTCACATGTCATAAATCATGCTTGGTATACAATGTACCCTGCTCACTGCCCTGCAGCTCGGCGTTATGCTTGTTTAACAATTTTATTTTCTTGGGTTTGCAGGCATAAATGCTTACGATACGGACACATGCTCGCAGGATCATCTAACTAGTAATGTGTTAGACAGAATCAGTTATAACTTCATTTGAAATATATGGGGGTTATTTTAATATTTTGTACCGATCTCCCGTCTAAAAGCTTTGATATGTTAATGTCAAAGGTTACATCTGTGAATGGCATTCCCGAAAATCCAAACAAGATCATATGTACTATTTCCTAACTAATTAGTTACATACTAAATAGAAATGAGATTCATCTCTTGATTGTGTCAAGCAGAAGGATCGAACAATTATCGATTATTTTGACGCCTGTCATTCTGGTGATACTCAAACCCTGTGTAGACTTGCTTGCTGTCCATTCTTGTAAAATAGACGATACAATAGAGCAACTTCACTCCATCTGCCTCGGCGATTATTCACATTGTTACAACAAAACACTCAGGGATATTCTGTTTTCTAGAATTCAACATTAAACATTGCGCGAGAGGAGGGGTATGAGGGAATCTGTGTATAAAAAATAATTTTAAAAAAATTGCAATAGGGTTTATGAAAGTTTAGGCTATAATCAAGAATTTTTTAAAATATTTTCAATTTGCCCTAAATTTTAATTCTGAGAAAGGAAAAAAGAAAATGCCTTAAGATCCATCCAACTATAACTCTATTCGTTCGTCGAGATGATAATGCATGAAACGGGATCAGATTTAATAGCCCACCTCACCCCACAAATCTTATCCTTGTTTATTAAATACTTCCAAGTGAACCATATACAATATGAAGGACGACTCTTGCTTGCAGCTGATGGTCCTATTTATTTGCATACCGCTTTTCTATAAAAAGAAAGCTTTCCATTAGAAAAGTTTACGATTTTTGCAAGGGAAACGCTGGATTATATATACTGTATAATGTGTGTAGTTATAACGTGGCACGCACCTTCTTGGACAAGCATAAAATAGCTCATGTCATAAAGTAATGTCACACGTTGCTCAGCTATGTTAGTATTTCAGTTTTCAATATGAAAATTGTGTTTAGAAGAAACGAGTTATATAACTAAAAACACCATGAATGTATAAATACTGCAGGTGAAGAGTACTTCCCAATAAGAGAGCTAACCGCTTAACGAATTACTCTTTTTAGTTAAGGGAAATAAACACTTATAAACCTACTGAGAATCTTATAGCCTTAGTTATATCACTTTGACTTCATCCGCTGAGTCATATAGTCTTCGAACTCGACATGAACATCTACCAAACTCTAACCTTTGTCAGTACACCATGGTTCTATTCAATTAAACCTGAATTAATATTTAATGCTTTGTGACATACCAAGCAGGACTTTTGGTGGGACTTTGATATGAGCTTGATGCAATTTTTAACGCAGCTCAACATTCGTCGTAAATAAACAAAATTATACGTTGTAGACAAAATATTAGATTACTGAACGGCAAGGAAATATATCCAAATATTTGAAGAACTGATTGATGTTAACCATATTTATATAGCTTTAGTATAATATTTGGTACGGATGCTTCACGTTTCATTCCTTGTAATTTATTTAACGTATTCAGCCCCCTACCCTCCATTCCACTACCGTTATAACCGTAATCATTGTGCCTGTTCTACACACATTGTGTATTATTTCAGATCGCCATTCATGCTAACAATTTATAAATCAGTCCTTTTAAAAATCATCACAGAGAGAGAGAGAGAGAGACTGTATTAGTGTTGATCACGAGGTATATAGATCTTTCGATACCAAATGTGTTATACTCATCAAGAGAAGACTATTATTATTATTACTATTATTGTCGTTGTTTCTACGCATGAATGAATATTGCGAGCATACATCAGGATTGGCGATATAATGCAGTTCTTATTACCCACGAACATATAATTCAAGCATAAATATTTCTCGGATGGTTATTTACACAAAGAGAGGAAGTGCTATCAGTAATATATGACTTTCCAATTATTCAGAAGTTTCTATTATGATGCAAGCGCGTCCAACCCACGGGTCGCATGCGACCCAGTCCTTCACATTGTGCCTTCACTATCTATATATGCGGTCATTTTGAAATATACATTTTATTTAATACTTTTTCCATTTTCCTGCATTGATTGCTTTCTGCATTACATTATTTTATGTATCTACCACGATACGTAACTATCACCTTTAAAAATATTATTACAACCATGTAATAAGAATGTTATAAGAGTTATGTAATAATTGTAGTGTATTTTCTATTTCATTGCTAAACTGCTCGTTGTCATGCTGTCCGCCCCTAAACATTTTATTTGCTTTGGCACCGTGCCAACACAAAGGTCACTGGACGCCATTGCTATAATCTGATAATGCCATATTAGTTCTTTTCTAGGTCACGTTTCACCTTACATCATGGCTACTTTGATATAGGTAACACAAGAGGCGAAATCAAGTACATTGAATATTTTATTAAGGAAAGTACAGTGCCTTGTCAAAATTGTGTGTTGAAAAAATCGCTTTTCGAAATAGATATCACATATTTAAATCTTGACTGTCATCAGATCTATTTTGTTTACAAAATTATTGTCCGATGATTTCCTTAAACTGTTTGCATAATATGGTCTTGTACATGTTTCTCTAATATGATGTCGTCTCACAAACTTCAAGAAGGACTTCTTATTACACAGCCTAGTTCAAAACTAGGAGTATGCAAATCAGTTCGATAATTAACCTTTCATTCGTTTTCGCTGAGAAGTATGCCAGTTGTGTTTGTCCAAAACAAATTCAGTATACATTGAAAAATTGTCTTGTCCAGTGGTCATATTCAAAGAGATCTTTTGAAATGTTTAACTCGACTTTTATGAAGAAAAAGTCCACTTCTTAAAACATCTTCATGCCGGCGTTCAATACTTTCTTTGACGAACGTATTCAAGCTACTTATACATAAAAGGTTCGCATATCTTGGGTTGTGTTCATGTCCTGATAGCGTGACAAAGGCACTCCTTGTAAATGTTTTGTAGTAATATCAGCATTTGATGGGGACAATGGGACAACGGGATTTAGGCTGTCTCCTTTATGCAAGATATCGTACAGCGTATCCTTGTGTAAAGAGAATAATGTGGATCAGCAAATTTCACCTCGGCCTTGTATTTCCCACAAGCAACAGTTTTGGTTGTCTCATCCTCAGCCTTGCTATAGGACCATTCTGCGGACTTCTGTCCATTATTGGTAAGGCTCACGAAGGTTTTGTAGCATCCGACAAGAGGATTTTCGAAACCCAAATACAGATACACGTCTGCTCCCAACACTTTAAATTTCCATCCACCACTCACTCCTGCCAAACCACTAGCTAAGAAATAAACACAGCCTGAATTACGTGACACGTCACGTGGATTCTCATCAATGGGAAACATGCCTCCTGTGAAAAAGTAACTATCAATAAAGGCCAGATCCTCCGAAGTTTCGTTGTCTATGTATATTTCCAGAGACCTATTGCGTTGTTTGAACTCCTCTGTCAATATCGGTGACAGGTCAGGAACATAGAGTTGCAGATATTTCGCCTCCATTCTCTTCATATTGATCTGAATGAATGGTATTTTGTTAACATTTTGTCTATGTGGTTAAATTCTCTTAAATATTATTTCCATTTCTTTGTAACGCATGAATGAAACATATTAAAAGCCTACGAAATCACAGCTAGAAGACGTACGTATTGGATCTCTGATCATTATACATATTTGTCAATATAACCTGGGTCTGCATGAAATATAAAACTCACACTTGGTTACATTTTTTCATATCATAGTACGCCTTTCCTGAAATTTCATCTCCTTAGTTGTGAAACACACCGATAGGTATATACAATAACTAATACTTCAACAAATCCTTTGAAAATCATATTCTCTTTTATGGTGATATTTACAGCATAATTATATCCCAACCTGATGATTGAGCCACGATATAAAACGAATTATGCAGACTTTTGCTACTACTAATTAGGCTCCGTGCCCCTAACATTTCATACAAAATTTCATTTTTATCACGCGTCACTGAGGTAATCCTACAGAAGAGTTATTTGCAAATGTAAAGTCAGTAGAGAGCACAGGTTTAAGGTGTTTATAATCTAAAACAATACAAAAACTACCGATGTTGATATTTAGATTGGGAAATACAATATAACCAGATAGAAACTTTATTCATATTAATGTCATAAATGATACATATGAGATTATTTCATCAACTTACGCCAGAGTTGTAAACAATCAATTTTGTCCAGGGATTAAAACATGTCGATCACAATTCCGATAAATTTTCGGTATTCTTTCGTCTTATACCTATATTCCTATTATAATCTATTTTAGGTCGACATAATACGGATATGCTTTAAGTTTTATGAAGAAAAAGATATTTCATCACATTAAAGGTATAAGTACAAACATGAAAACACTAAAGATAATTATTTTGAGCAGGTAAATGAATATCAATTTCATGTTAGAAGTATAATTTATAGAAGACGACAGTAGACGTGGAAAGTCCTGCGCAAAATAAAACATTTTGTGAAGTCATTATGGATCATGTTATGAAAGGTATAATGGGTATATGACCTATATAAATCAGATTTCCTCTTTGCAAACGTTTCATTGTTCCAGGGGGTGAACTAGTAAAAGTATAGTATAATAAAAACGGCTATCTTACTCTATAGAAATAAAGTAGTTCCCATATTTTACAATACTGTAGGACGATGACATATTCAGATTTTATTTCCTACATTTAGTGCTTCAGCTAGTGTATTTTGTCAAAATATAACCGAGTTTCGTCCGACAAAGAAAACGATTCTTATTTTCCTTGATACATGTTTTGCTAGGAGAGATATAGTGAACATTGTTGAGGTTGGGGTAAAATCACACTGAGCGGTCTTATCCGATTGATTTCAGGGCGTAAAACCTGTAAATGAAGGATTGTCTTAATTGTGACTTTTCCTATTATGATTTTATTTATTAATTTGTTTACTTTTCCATTAATGTTACTAGTCTATGGTTACAAACTAAGTAACAGAGAGAACTAAAATATTTTGTAGAACTTAAATAACAATTTGGTCCGCCAAGAATAGTGAGGCTGTCAAAATGGCCTTGTCCAGAACTCCTACGAATAGTTCACAACAGTTCCAGAATAATATTATAGTCCAAAATAATGAGCAGTCCAAACAAAATGTTTTCCACTCGAATAAGTACAACATAAAACACATCTGCAGACTTACAACAGGAACTCAACAAAAGAGGATGACTCCAAAATCGGACTCCAGATTGACTGCTAAGCTCTTTCATTATATACATCTTCTATTGCGACTATATTTCCCAATATACCCCATGTAACATATCTTGCTACTCATTTTACCTCGAACTTGTGTCATAGCCCAACCAATGGGAAGTTACTGAATTCTTACAGAATCGTCTAAAACCCATCAGCCCAAACAATTAAGGCAAAGACGTCATTGAGACTATTATTAGTATAATTCATAACCATGAATAGAAATTATAAAAATTAAGTAAGATCATGTATTAAGGGTTACAAAAATATAAATATAACAATTAACACTTGATTTATGTGGCATTGGCAGTCTTGCAGTCTTGTTCGGTAAGAGACGTTGCACACATATTTTGATAATCACCTTAATTCCGGTTCGCATCAACTTTTCCGAGTTCTCCATCAATTTAAAATATGATTATGATTTAAAGTCCCTAATTATACCCTTGTAAGAATCATATTGAATCCAAAGTTGTGTCATACATGATTGTACCTCTTGTTGTACACTGTAACAAATATGGGTAACACCAAATATCGGATAGAAATAGATCATATAAGTTCAGTCAATGATACTTTGCACCATTTATGTGGAAAACTATTTGTAATTGAGCTAATACTTGGAAGCTAGTTGTTAATATTTGGAGTTTGTGTTAGGTATTTCTTATTTGCACCTGATCATTGCTTATAAACGTATAAAGTGTTAGCGTACTATAAGAGGTCTGTCTATGCTGATGGCGAGAGATTCAGGGGTTCGGTGTCGGAAGAAGAGTGAAACGAAAACTTGATTGGGCCTAAATCAAGGAAATATAACATACATATAGCCAGATATATTTTAAACATCAGAAAAGAATGAAGTTAAGGATGTGATTTCGCCTGAAAGACGATACCACATATATCGCCACAAAGGCGATCTCATTTTTACCTCACACCGTTACCTTTCATACATACGGAGTTAGAAAATCACTCACATGTATTCAACAATTCAGTGCTCTAACGCTAGACAATTAGAATGAATTATGTAGTTGCAGTCAGTTTGACCTGGTAAAACCCTTTGATCGATCTGGAAAACACGATTTCATTTGTCGTGAGAGAAAAGCATAGATATTACTTCTAAAGAAAATAAATGTGACATCTCACTTTGGGTGTTACTAAAGCAATTTATAATAAAATAAAAAAAGTTGTGCATCGTTTTGTTTTGTGATTTGTATTTGTTTTCTATGGGGTTTTTTTTTTTTTTGTTCTTGTGGGGTTGATTTTGTTTCGTTTTGTTTTTCTTTTTTTCTTTCCGTTATGAGCGATTCGGTTATGTGTTATCTAATTGTATTTCGGAAACAGTTCTGAAATTGGAAAATAATGCAGGACAGTGACTGTTTGCAAATGTATATCCTAGATATAATGCTTCATCTTGTGTAGTTTGTCAAATTAGTGTCTATTTTCGTCCGACAAATTCAGCGTTTTTTTATTTTCCTTACTATATTCTTTGCACGGATTTATACAGTGAATATTATTGAGGTTGCGGAACAGTCATCACAGAGCGGTCGTTCCGACTGTCTTCATAACGTAGAATCTTTAAACTAAAGATTGTATTATTATCGTGTTTTCCTATTATGATTTAGTTTCTTTATTTATGCATTGACACGTGAATTATGTAGTACTGGCAGGCTTGCAGTCCCTTTCGTTAACAGACTCCACACCCAAATTTCGATAGTAAAATCATTTTGATTTGCAATCAACACATTCATCCCCGATTTCTCCACTGTTTTCAAATTTGAATATGAGTTTGCGGGACGTTAATATCTCCAGTTAGGCACTTTTTCGTATTATTTGTAATCCAATTTTGTCAGAAAAGCTTTTACCGCTTATCGTAGAATATTGTAGATATGGATAACAGCGAATATCGGATAGAAACAGGTCATATAAGTTCAGTTCATAACACATTGCACGATGTATGTGGAAAACTATTTGCAAATAAGCTAATACATTGAAGCTATGTGTTATTCTTTAGAGTTTGTGTTCGGTATTTCTTATGGCACCTCCTCATGGCTTACATATTGGTACAGTGTTGTCATATTTAAGATCTCTTCATCGTGATGGAGAGAGAGAGAGAGAGAGAGAGAGAGAGAGAGAGAGAGAGAGAGAGAGAGATGGGGCGGGAATGAGATTAGAAACCACCCACCTGTATTCGACGATTCGGACCTCGAAAAACTAGACACGTAGAGTGATTAATATACCGCAATTTGTCTTTGACCGGGATAAACCACGTACGTTGTATGCCAGCAGTATATGGTATTTAAGCATTTTGATACTTAAGCTGTATGCCAGCAATGTATACTATTTAGATTATTGTCCATAAACAAGTTATTTGATACACGGTTGTGCGATGAAGGTCGCATTTATTAGTTACATATGCAAGGGATTTCTCACTGAATTAAAGCATTCTGAAACGAACATTATATTAACAAGCAATCGAATGAGTATAGAATTCATATATTCACTGAACAGCTGTTACCAGTTTAGTTTATGCAACGTTTTGTCACACAGAAATCAATGAACCGCCCGTCCCTTTGTCAAGGTCAACAGTCTCACGCACATATTGCGCAATGTTATGTCGATACAACCGTCTGAAACCTATACAACCGATATTATAGAGATCACAAATGCAGACGACACATTAGGTTGTAGAATTAAGATAAACTTTATTTTTCTTTTCTAATATCTTGCAATGCATGAGAGAGACTGGTAGCAGTGCTTGTGACACATGTGAACAGTTTACCGCTTGCATTTCTAATGTACCGACATTCAAACCCCTTGGGCTACATAACACGGCTTGGTGTTACGACTCTAGGTCTTAAATTAAGTAAAAGAAGGAAGTGAAACCAATAGTTTATGTAAAATGCACAAGATAATTATTTCTCTACAATATAAAGTCAAAATTCAGGAGGTATTTACGGTATTGTAAATTAAATCGCGAATAATCCAAAATGTCTTATCACAAGTCCAAACGTACAGAATGTTCCGAATGAATTCTAAAGGTCTTGAATGTTCTGATCGGCAACAATGATGCAATCCATAATGTCTTTTAATGAGACCACATTAATTCCAAAGTAATGTGTTAATTCCAGCTTATATCAGCGCTTAGTAAATCCAATGAATAAATTAAATAAATATTTCCTCTGAATACCAACACAACTGTAAAGGTTTCCCATCGACTGATCTTAAAACTGGAATGAGTTATGTGTTTACCAAGTACCAATTTGTACCGATTTTCACTTGTCCTAGATGTGAGGCATTCAAATTGAAAGTTCGAATCAAATTATAAACAAGTCTGTTTCTAAAATATTGAAAGCTCATAAAACTATGCCAACATCTTATTTACAACTTCCAATCATGGACAAAAATTAGTTTTGTAAACATGGTTGTTACAAAAGACCATTATCTTAAAGTACATGATACAGTCATTTTTTAACGTTAAGCACAAAATATAGATATATAGATATGGGGTTTGTTTTGGCGCTTGTGACCAAAAATATGATTCAACCTTAACCACCACAAAGATGTTTTGGTGACCTAGGTTTAGCTGAATGTAAAACCTGGATCTGTTTCTTTCATCAGAACAAAGATTCTAACAGCAAGTAAAGGATATATAATCTTCCGGTCACAATGCTAAAACACATTGTGCAACTGATAGGGACAATAATTGTGTTAGTTTCCTTAAATTTGTTAATGAAAGCCGTTCATATCAAAACTCAGCGGGAAATCGACTATAAACAACTACAACTATGGAGACCGGAACTAATGCTTTTAAGCATATTTAACGCATTCGAATTAACAGCTAACGTGTAACGCAATAGATGTGACTTTTAAATTTTCAATAAAGTATAATGCGTTTGTTTGTATGTTTCAGGCGTTATTCTGAACCAAAAACAAACGCATCTATTTTCTGCTTTAGAAAAGCAAACCTTAAACGTTAGATATCAATAAAACTCGGTTCAAACCGCATTTGACTTTCGGATTTAAAATTATTGGGATATTCAATCATAATCATTCTACATACGAAGTGTCGCGGAAATATGCGCCTAGTATCTATGGAGTAGAAATAATTACACCGACTTGTACAACTCCACCGAGCCTGGCTAGGCTTCCCCAAATAAAAAATGGCACCTTATTTTTATAAGACAAACGCGCTCGCACTGACAAAAGGGGAGCCCAAAATACTCCGTTTGCCCAGGGCTCTACTTGTCTAAAACTCAGGAACAGCCTGCTGTCGACCTAAAATTAACAGTTACAGAATGAGTCAACACGAATTTAGTTCGCGGAAACACACGGCCCTTGTGGGTTCCCGAGTAGTGTAACGGTGTCGCAGATGCGCAGGAAGCGAGCAAACAAAAACTGAGAAAAAATGTGTCCTAAGCGAGGCGAGAAAGTTGATAAAAGCAAAAGAGAATCACCGAATACATGTGATTGGTATATAATGCACAAGTGTAAAATGCCTAAAAATGAGTGTTAGTTCCACAAAACGAGAAAGGTGCCGCTAAATAGCATAGGGATGGATACCGCTTTTGTGCCATAGAAATAAGGTGTCAATAATAGGACAAATAGTTTGTCTCATATGGGCAGGAGTTCAGCGCAGCCGAGCAGATATCGCCAAGAAAAGGACCAATAACATAGAAAAAGAAAGCTGTCGAGCGATTGCGCCGAGAAAAGGACATATAAACTAATAAAAGCAGCTCCCAAAGCTGCTGATTTTCATGAAATTATTACGGGCACGCAGCGCAAAAGTAGTTATTTCTTGATCAATGAGAACGAATACCTTTCCTATACATGTGATAAAGAAATGGATTATAGATTATAGAACAAGAAGCTTACAAAATAATTTATGCTATCAAGGCAGGATTTCGGTAACATCTACAGCATACCATTTTGCCGAATGAAAAAAGTTGCAGATGCATACAATATTTGTGGTTCGCGACTTTAATCAGGTGTTTGAATATGGACGTGGTGATGGAAGCACTTCCCACAAGAGCTTGAGCAAGGCCAGATATGTTACAAAAGTTTGAGAAAGAGACGAATCAAGCCACCAGGCAAAGACTGAGAAAAGGCTGGAAGAATGCAGACAAAAATAGCAAGGTGGCCACAGGAGAACATATCAAACTGTGTATAAGTGTACCGGCAAACAGGCAAACAGACAATCGATTCTCACCTTCTGTAAATCAGAGAAAGAAATGATACGGTTCTGTATATGTTATCCGAGACTCTGGTGATGTTGCATTTCTGCCAACACTATGTTGAACTCAGTTATGATAATCATTTTGTATTGGACAGCCATCGATTAAAGATTAGTAGTTATATTGAGACTAATTTGTGCCACGCAAGAAGTTTTGAGTATACACGTATTCGTGAATGCAGCCGTGATGAGATTATTGCTCATGAGGAAGAACTTGTCCTGGCTCATCACGTCCAGGTGCAACACTCACACACACTTCTAACGCATTAATCTTGTATACGTCAGCAACTGTTATACAATTATACGAAATGTTTGCTGAGGAATGATTAAGTCTTCGGCGATTCAACATTCTGGGGGCCTGACACTACTTTCGTATAGAAGCAAGACAATCACACCAGTAGGTACCTGAAACGATCATTCTTGTCTTTGCCCAAATACTGTTACACGGGCATTGTGTGTCCTTCTTGAATAACAGTCGAGTATTTTCTCTTTTTTGTTGAGTCAATGTTATTATAATATTATCATCATGGACTGCAGTCGGTAAAAGACGCAAAACCTGTCAACATATGATAGAGATCAGGACATTTTCTAGCACAGTGACTAGAGAAAAACTAAACATACATGGTCCAAAGAAAACGTGCAAAACAGGGAATGTAATTTATCTCATCACATGTAAGATCTGTTGCCTTCAGTACGTCGGAGAAACTGAAAAGCTACACAAAAGGATCAACCTTCATAGATCTGATTGGATGACAAAGAAGCTGTACAGAAGCCCGGTCGCAGAACACGTCTCCTCCCCTGGCCACACTTTCAGTGATATTCAATTGCTAACAATCTCAACTGGAGTTCCGAAACCAGGAAAGAAAAGGAATTTTACTGGATACGCCGCCTTAGAACATTGACACCAAGCGGTTTAAACCAAGAAGACTAGAAAAAGACAGCCATGCACAAATGGAATTATCTTTTGCAGCCGACACATTTTCTTTTAAAACATTTTCTAAATTTGCTTAGTAGCCTTCAATTACTACTATAACAATGAAATATCCGGGATATAATTTGCGTTTACATACATGTACACAAAGTAATAGTTGTCGTTATGGCTCATCGATTTCTAGGTTAATACAAATATTTTCCAGTATCCGCAACAAGCTGATATAGGCTGGTTGAGACATACTATATTTAAAGGTTTAATTCCTGTAGAAACAGCCATGTAAAGTTTTGCAAACACAACGGGTTTTTTGTTTTATTTGTTGGTTTTGTCTATGGTTTGTACATGCCTTTGAAAAAGACTCATTTAGAGTCGAAAGCGCTCAGGCTAGTTAGATACTAGTTTTGCACTGTTCGTTGTCAGTTTATTGCATTTATCTCAATCAATCCCTGACACACGTGATCCCTTACTGGATCCAGTGCGCTTGAAAGGACTGTTATTCGCCATATGATTTGTATTCTTTATATATATATATATATATATATATATATATATATATATATATATATATATATATATATATATATATATATATATTTATATATATCTTCTGTAATACGTATTATTATTATATGCCGCAAGGAATTTTTTATCATCACACCTCACATATCTCCATATCCGCTTATAATAAGCAAATACATATCGGATTGATGCATCCATATTACAATTCCTGGTGTATCAAAACCATCCCAGACTTGGAATGAATTTGAGCATGTCCTTTACTGTCATCATATTTTTCAGATCCTTCTCTGGTTAATATTCCACTGGTTATGCCTATAGTTACTAAGCGTGGTGGTGCGGATAACGCTGTAATTTTTGCATCCATGTATTGTTTTACGGCAGCATCGGCTACATGGATGTAAATCTTGATATGCGCAATCGACAATACCAATAACTTCAAGGGGTGGTTCAAGCCCGTGCGAGTCAAAATATAAAAGATGTCAAGGCGTTACCAGGCATGAGAGTATCAGGTCCGATTGATAAATGTTGGCTAATGACTCCAGTGTCCCTTGTGCGGTGAATCAGTGATGTTTGTTCATCCCGCATAAGGACACCACGACAACACTAACATGTCTGACTGACTTTGCGACTGGTCAATGGCGAGGCCACAACCGAAGACAACTTCCCCCCGGAAATCAATGACTTCATCCTCTAGATAATCGAGAACCTTTTCTATTTATGAGCATGTTGGGTTCTTATTAAACTGTCACTGAATATCTTTTTTATGCGCGCCTATAGTGTGCTCGAGAAACGACAGCGTTGACGCTGATTCCGACCGCTTAAAAGGCAACAAACGGTCTTCTATAGCTAGTAAAGGGATTAGCGCAGGCATCAACAATGCTTATGTCGAAAACATAACTTGGCCATGAGCGACACCAACAACATGCCATACTGCATCGTTGCTATTGCCCTTTCTTGTAACATGACTGCGTGTTTAATCCCGAAAATAATCCTGCGAACATCTCTGCAAAGCCCAAATATGTGACTGAAGAGAATCACATACGAAAACTTCATTGAGTTTCCCTCAAATGTTGTCGACGCTGTAAAATCCATGGTTAAAATTAGGATTAGACAACTACATTTTCTACGGCTACAGAGGCAGGGGGCTCTGCAGGGTCCCTCGACTGACTCATTGTACACGATTAATGATTCTGTATTATAGGATGTGTCCTTGTCAAACATCACAAACGTGCCAGAAGACTTCGTATAATAGTCGCTGTATCTGGCGAGAACTATAATTGTGTGGCAATGTCAACGTTGTCGAGAATAGCTTCGAATTCCTTTCCGTCGATGGAATTACGTGCGCTACTGAACAACTCCATGATGATGCCATTGTTAACAATGAACCTTGACATCGACGTTGTCGCCACGTAAAAGTTTTCCTAGACTTCCAAGTAGGCTGCATATGGAAGAAAAACGTTATACGTCTCCTTATCCTGTAATTCTATATTGGTTGATCAGGGAACCTATCAGGGTACGAGTAATACTGAATATATGTGATGATCTTATCTACAAACGTAGGTGCGCTTATGTCAAACACGGGATCAGATGTATCTTTGAATTAGGTCATCGTTTATATATTTATGTTTTTTTTTCTAATACCTTTTGTGAGACAACAGGAACCCATTTCCCATTGTCAGATTTGCGATAGATGAATCAGTTATTGTTTGTTGAGCGGCTTCAGTGATAATTTTACTAACAGGGGCTGACATTGTCGTTGGACATTTAAACAATTTTGTTGGCGCTCAACTCACTACTCGTGGTAGCCTATCTTGCAATCCCATAGTTTTAAACGATCCACAGCAACATGTTTAATAGTATGAACGACTCTCATTTTAACTTGCTTAGAGATTGGTGCAACGTGCTAAGACAATGCTTCGAGCGTCTAGAAACAATCACGAACAGCATCGCCAAGACCAATTCTGTAATATGCCATGTAAACGGAATTTCTCGAATTAATAACACGAATGGTTATCACATATCTATGCATTATTGTCATTGTTATTAAATATCAGGTCAATATCTACTGTACAGTTGTATTGTCAAAGTCTCACCGCGGATGTCCAGCGTTCGTCCTGGTTTTATTCTTTCTTTCTATATCTCACACTCTTCCCTCATTTTTCATTGTCTTTCTCTTAAAGACATGTCTTATATTTATTATTGTATTTCCTATTTGGAACCATTTTCTTTCACACCATTCCACTTTCCCTTTTCCTGACTGGTTAGTCTTTTTAATACAGAAATGATAAAGAGAAAGAAAAGAAATTACTTAATCATGCGTTTAGCACTCTATTATTCAAGTAGCATGCTCCGCAGATTATCGAGTATAGCTCATAAAAGCATGTACCTCGTTTCTATCTCGCTTATTAGTGTTATAACACCATCGCTTCTTAGCTTTGTGTATATCCGATTTTTCTGCATTCTGAAAATTGTTAAAAAGCACTGACTTTCTATCCTCAAATTCGGAGGTGTCTGATTACAATACTGATGGAGAAACATATTTATATTAGCAGACATGTATAATCTATTGACATCGTAATAAGTACAGAAACTCAAGCAGCGTGATTAGTTTGAGTCGACTGAACTACCTTTAGCATAAGACTAGACAAGACTCCTGAAAAGGTAGCAATTCTCAACAATCATGCCACCATCTCCCCATAACAACACAACACATTTACATGTATAGTATGTATATTTGACACTTTCCTAAAGCATCTGCGAAAGAATGCCATATTTCTTTTAGATTTACGGATTCATTATTTTGCATTTTATTTCCTTTAACTTAACAATGCCTAATGCTATGTTTGTCAAAGCAAATTTCTTATCAATGAGTTAAGAAGAGAAATAAGACTTAGATAGACAGAAATTAGTGTGTGATGTGTGTGATATGGGTTTTTAACGTAGCTTTAACAATTTTTCAGTCATATCGCTGCGATGTCTGCAGTGTGGTAGTTTATAGTGATGTCTAGCACTGGGGCATCATGACGCAGACATGCAGCATGATGTCCCACCCAGTCACATTATCCTGACACCAGCTCGACCGGTCCTAACACTAATCTCTTAATGCTGAACGCCTAGCGAGGTAGCTGTTAGTATCATTTTTTTATAAGTCTTTGGTATGACTCGGCCGGAGTTCGAACCCGCGACCTCCCGCATCCGAGGCGGACGCTCTAGCCACTAGGCCACCGGAGTAGTCTAGAAATTAGTGAATTTTTGCGAATCGGACATTTTAATTTTAAGATGATATCAACATGGATAATGATACCCAAAGTATCTGGTTTGTAGACCATGGAAGCAGTGAATTTGTGAATAATGTAGTAAATCTTTGATAAGATATAGGGTCTCGCGGCGTTCAAACGAACTCATTTTCCAGTAAAAGTGTTGCACTTTTAAATTTTCAAGAGAAGATAACTGTGACTTCAAAACGATCCATGTTAAGCTTTGAACTACAAAAAAAAAAACTCCCAGAAAATCATCGGTAAAAAATGAGCTTCTGATTAAAAAATAATGACTACAGAACGCCAGTATCTCCATTCTCTCTATTTTTTCCCAAATTTACGGACTGAATGAGGTATATAGTAGGTTCAGATGGGGTGTCATATTTTGCACATCAATCCAACTGTTGAATGTACAGGTTAATTCGTTATCAAATAAAGATATTTCTTGTTTCGTCTCAGATTTCTTATTGAGAAAGACAGAAAGATCATACTAAATGTGCTCGAAAATGGGTTCAGAAAATGGTTATTTTAAAGAATGATGTTGGACCTGCCATTCGCGTAGATAGTGTGGGTGAAGTGATTTCAATATTTCTATATTTTAAAATGGGGTGGATACAATTTTATCTATGCATAAATTAAACGTAATGCACAATTTCAACATAAATATAAATTTAGCATGTTATTATGGAAGGCAAATATGAACATGAGCTGAGATTACTGAGTATTTAGATTATTGTCGTAGTTGTTTTTTGCATAAAATACAATTTTATGGACTGTCCCAAATTTTAATGTATACATCCCTACACTTTGGGCATATTAGTAGTATAGTGGGTTACCGTAGCCTCAATGGGAATTAGCATTACAGACCCCCCCTGGGCCAGTATAGCCTCAAGAAAGTAGGTCAACACCCTGGGCCAGTATAGCCTCAAG